>JAVLUX010000013.1:885000-1187500 GCA_032164185.1 Moxostoma hubbsi
TCCGTCTCAGGACCGCCTGGGAGCCTTCCGGGTCCTCGAGGGAGTCCGGGAGACGGGGGGCGTCTGCTTCTTGCGGTGTGCTCGACGCAGGGGCTGAGAGCTGGGCCCGGGTTGAGGCGGAGCAGATTTCTTAGCCGCAGGAGGACGCCCTCGGCGAGCAGACGGGGCAGTGGCCCTGGCGGCAGGTTTGCGGCGAGGCAGGATGTGTGAGATGGCCTCCGTCTGTCTTTTCACCGTGGAGAACTGCTGGGCAAAGTCCTCGACGGTGTCGCCGAAGAGGCCAAGCTGGGAGACAGGGGCGTCGAGGAAGCGAACTTTGTCGGCCTCACGCATCTCGACCAGGTTGAGCCACAGATGACGTTCCTGGACCACTAGGGTGGCCATCGCCTGCCCGAGTGCCTGCGCGGTGACCTTCGTGGCCCTAAGGGCGAGGTCGGTCGCTGAGCGCAGTTCCTGCAACACGTCGGGATCAGGGCTACCCTCGTGCAGATCTCTGAGCGCCTTGGCCTGGTGGACTTGCAGGAGAGCCATGGCGTGCAAGGCGGAGGCGGCCTGTCCCGCGGCGCTGTAGGCTTTGTTGTTGAGGGAGGATGAAGTCCTACAGGCCTTGGAAGGGGGTACAGGGCGCCCGCGCCAGGTGGTAGGGTCACCGGGACAGAGATGGAGCGCAACTGCCCTATCCACCTGGGGAATCGCCGTGTACCCGTGGGCCTCTCCGCCGTCGAGGGTAGCGAGAGCGGACGAGCAGGGCTTTTGACGGACGGAGAGCGGGGCTCTCCAAGACGACGTCAGCTCGTCATGCACTTCCGGGAAAAACGGGACCGGGGGGGGGCGTGGCTGTGAGCGGCGCCCAAACCCCAGGAACCAGTCATCCAACCGTGACGGGTGTGGGGAGGATGGAGGTCTCCAGTCCAACCCCACCCCGACGGCGGCCCGGGCAAGCATGTTGGACATCTGCGCATCCGCCTCAACCTGGGCCTGCTGGCCCGAAGGCGGCAGTCCAGGGGAGGAGTCAGCGTCAGACGCCACGCTCTCCGATGGAGCGGCGAGCTCATCGGCTTCAGGCTCAAGAGGATAGGCAGACCGGCCCGGAGGCGAGTCGCCGTTACCTCGAGACTGGACGGAGGTAAACGAGCGTGTCGGGGGGCGGGTGGTCCGAGGGGACGTGCCCGGCGGAAGCGCACCCGCTGCCCTCCCCAAATCGCCTCCAGCGCCAACCGCATCGTCCTCAATCCCGTGGGAAGAAGGAGCGATACGGGGGGCGGCTGGAGTGGCGTGCTTTCTATTGAAAGCAAGCCGCGACCGCAACGTTACCATGGTCATGTTCTCGCAGTGAGAACATGAGCCATCCACAAACGCAGCCTCGGTGTGATCGGCGCCCAGACACACGAGACAGCGCCTGTGGCCGTCAGAAGCGGAGAGCACTCTACCGCATCCAGGAACTACACAGGGGTTGAATGGCATCTTTAAAAAGACGCGCCCTGAAAAGGGCGTTCAACACCGCTATGTATTGCTCTTTTAGAGAAATAAACTCTTTGTGAGAAATATAACTCTTTATATAGTGGAACTCTTTCAAACTCTGCGCTGTCGAAGCGCCCAGGGGCAAACAGCACGCCGGCAGAGAAGAGAAAAACAGCCGCTGTAGTGCGCCGTAAATCCAACAGCAGCAGAGCGTCAGAGGATCAGAAGCAGGATCAGCAGTGTTATACGCAGCAGTCAGCATAAACACGACCTTCGGCTCCGAAGAAAATTACTGAATGAACGAGCGTATTTCTCTCGCCTTTATATCCGTATCCGGAGGCGGAGTATGCAAATACTGTTCGCCAACTCTCATTGGCCTTTTTTCATAGATCAGAGGTATCTTTCGGCGCTCAAGAGAGACCCCTAGTATCGCTTCTTCGACACGACGTCGAAGTGAGCGACAGACGGGGAACTAATACACACAATATAGAATAAACATACATGCAATATAGATTACGCATACATGCAATATAGAATACACATACACACAATATAGAAAACAAATACACACAATATAGAATAAACATACATGCAATATATAGATTATGCATACACGCAATATAGAATACACATACACGCAATATACACGCAATATAGAATATGCATACACGCAATATAGAATACGCATACACACAATATAGAATACGCATACACGCAATATAAAATACACATACACGCAATATAGAAAACGCATACACGAAATATAGAATACTCATACACACAATATAGAAAACAAATACACACAATATACAAGCAAAATAGAATACACATACATGCAATATAGAGTACGCACACACACAATATAGAATATGCATACACACAATATACACGCAATATAGAATACACATACATGCAATATAGAATACACATACACAAAATATAGAATACACATACACACAATATAGAAAAATATTACACGCAATATAAAATACACATACACTCAATTGAGAATACGCATACATGCAATATAGAAAACTAATACAATATAGAATAAACATACATGCAATATAGTTTAAGCATACACGCAATATAGAATACACATTCACGCAATATAGAATACTCATACACGCAATGTAGAATACACATACACACAATATAGAAAACTAATACACACAATATAGAATAAACATACGTGCAATATAGATTACGCATACACGCAATATAGAATACACATACACAAAATATAGAAAACTAATACACACAATATAGAATAAACATACATGCAATATATAGATTATGCATACACGCAATATAGAATACACATACAAGCAATATTCACGCAATATAGAATATGAAACACACAATATAGAATACGCATACACGCAATATAGAATACGCATACATGCAATATAGAAAATGCATACACGCAATATAGAATACGCATACACGCAATATAGAATACACATACATGCAATATACACGCAATATAGAATATGCATACACACAATGTAGAATACGCATAAACGCAATATAGAATACGCATACACGCAATATAAAATACACATACACGCAATATAGAAAACGCATACACGCAATATAGAATACTCATACACACAATATAGAAAACAAATACACACAATATACAAGCAAAATAGAATACACATACACGCAATATAGAGTACGCACACACACAATATAGAATATGCATACACACAATATACACGCAATATAGAATACACATACATGCAATATAGAATACACATACGCACAATATAGAATACACATAGACACAATATAGAAAAATAATACACGCAATATACACGCAATATAAAATACACATACACGCAATATAGAATACGCATACATGCAATATAGAAAACTAATACACACAATATAGAATAAACATACATGCAATATAGATTACGCATACACGCAATATAGAATACACATACACACAATATAGAAAACTAATACACACAATATAGAATAAACATACATGCAATATAGATTATGCATACACGCAATATAGAATACACATACACGCAATATACACGCAATATAGAATATGCATACACACAATATAGAATACGCATACACGCAATATAGAATACGCATACACGCAATATAAAATACACATACACGCAATATAGAAAACGCATACACGAAATATAGAATACTCATACACACAATATAGAAAACAAATACACACAATATACAAGCAAAATAGAATACACATACACGCAATATAGAGTAGGCACACACACAATACAGAATATGCATACACACAATATACACTCAATATAGAATACACATACATGCAATATAGAATACACATACACGCAATGTAGAATACACATACACACAATATAGAAAACTAATACACACAATATAGAATAAACATACATGCAATATAGATTACGCATACATGCAATATAGAATACACATACACACAATATAGAGTAGGCACACACACAATACAGAATATGCATACACACAATATACACTCAATATAGAATACACATACATGCAATATAGAATACACATACACGCAATGTAGAATACACATACACACAATATAGAAAACTAATACACACAATATAGAATAAACATACATGCAATATAGATTACGCATACATGCAATATAGAATACACATACACACAATATAGAAAACTAATACACACAATATAGAATAAACATACATGCAATATATAGATTATGCATACACGCAATATAGAATACACATACATGCAATATACACGCAATATAGAATATGCATACACACAATGTAGAATACGCATAAACGCAATATAGAATACGCATACACGCAATATAAAATACACATACACGCAATATAGAAAACGCATACACGCAATATAGAATACTCATACACACAATATAGAAAACAAATACACACAATATACAAGCAAAATAGAATACACATACACGCAATATAGAGTACGCACACACACAATATAGAATATGCATACACACAATATACACGCAATATAGAATACACATACATGCAATATAGAATACACATACGCACAATATAGAATACACATACACACAATATAGAAAAATAATACACGCAATATACACGCAATATAAAATACACATACACGCGATATAGAATACGCATACATGCAATATAGAAAACTAATACACACAATATAGAATAAACATACATGCAATATAGATTACGCATACACGCAATATAGAATACACATACACACAATATAGAAAACTAATACACACAATATAGAATAAACATACATGCAATATAGATTATGCATACACGCAATATAGAAAACACATACACGAAATATAAAATACTCATACACACAATATAGAAAACAAATACACACAATATACAAGCAAAATAGAATACACATACACGCAATATAGAGTAGGCACACACACAATACAGAATATGCATACACACAATATACACTCAATATAGAATACACATACATGCAATATAGAATACACATACACGCAATGTAGAATACACATACACACAATATAGAAAACTAATACACACAATATAGAATAAACATACATGCAATATAGATTACGCATACATGCAATATAGAATACACATACACACAATATAGAAAACTAATACACACAATATAGAATAAACATACATGCAATATATAGATTATGCATACACGCAATATAGAATACACATACACGCAATATACACGCAATATAGAATATGCATACACACAATATAGAATACGCATACACACAATATAGAATACGCATACACGCAATATAAAATACACATACACGCAATATAGAAAACGCATACACGAAATATAGAATACTCATACACACAATATAGAAAACAAATACACACAATATACAAGCAAAATAGAATACACATACATGCAATATAGAGTACGCACACACACAATATAGAATATGCATACACACAATATACACGCAATATAGAATACACATACATGCAATATAGAATACACATACACACAATATAGAATACACATACACACAATATAGAAAAATAATACACGCAATATAAAATACACATACACGCAATATAGAATACGCATACATGCAATATAGAAAACTAATACAATATAGAATAAACATACATGCAATATAGTTTACGCATACACGCAATATAGAATACACATTCACGCAATATAGAATACTCATACACGCAATGTAGAATACACATACACACAATATAGAAAACTAATACACACAATATAGAATAAACATACATGCAATATAGATTACGCATACACGCAATATAGAATACACATACACAAAATATAGAAAACTAATACACACAATATAGAATAAACATACATGCAATATATAGATTATGCATACACGCAATATAGAATACACATACAAGCAATATGCACGCAATATAGAATATGAAACACACAATATAGAATACGCATACACGCAATATAGAATACGCATACACGCAATATAAAATACACATACACGCAATATAGAAAACGCATACACAAAATATAGAATACTCATACACACAATATAGAAAACAAATACACACAAAATACAAGCAAAAAGGAATACACATACACGCAATATAGAGTACGCACACACACAATATAGAATATGCATACACACAATATACACCCAATATAGAATACACATACATGCAATATAGAATACACATACACACAATATAGAAAACTAATACACGCAATATACACGCAATATAAAATACACATACACGCAATATAGAATACGCATACATGCAATATAGAAAACGCATACACGCAATATAGAATATGCATACACGCAATATAGAATACACATACATGCAATATACACGCAATATAGAATATGCATACACACAATGTAGAATACGCATAAACGCAATATAGAATACGCATACACGCAATATAAAATACACATACACGCAATATAGAAAATGCATACACGCAATATAGAATACTCATACACACAATATAGAAAACAAATACACACAATATACAAGCAAAATAGAATACACATACACGCAATATAGAGTACGCACACACACAATATAGAATATGCATACACACAATATACACGCAATATAGAATACACATACATGCAATATAGAATACACATACGCACAATATAGAATACACATACACACAATATAGAAAAATAATACACGCAATATACACGCAATATAAAATACACATACACGCAATATAGAATACGCATACATGCAATATAGAAAACTAATACACACAATATAGAATAAACATACATGCAATATAGATTACGCATACACGCAATATAGAATACACATACACACAATATAGAAAACTAATACACACAATATAGAATAAACATACATGCAATATAGATTATGCATACACGCAATATATAATACACATACACGCAATATACACGCAATATAGAATATGCATACACACAATATAGAATACGCATACACGCAATATAGAATAAGCATACACGCAATATAAAATACACATACACGCAATATAGAAAACGCATACACGAAATATAGAATACTCATACACACAATATAGAAAACAAATACACACAATATACAAGCAAAATAGAATACACATACACGCAATATAGAGTAGGCACACACACAATACAGAATATGCATACACACAATATACACTCAATATAGAATACACATACATGCAATATAGAATACACATACACGCAATGTAGAATACACATACAAACAATATAGAAAACTAATACACACAATATAGAATAAACATACATGCAATATAGATTACGCATACATGCAATATAGAATACACATACACACAATATAGAAAACTAATACACACAATATAGAATAAACATACATGCAATATATAGATTATGCATACACGCAATATAGAATACACATACACGCAATATACACGCAATATAGAATATGCATACACACAATATAGAATACGCATACACACAATATAGAATACGCATACACGCAATATAAAATACACATACACGCAATATAGAAAACGCATACACGAAATATAGAATACTCATACACACAATATAGAAAACAAATACACACAATATACAAGCAAAATAGAATACACATACATGCAATATAGAGTACGCACACACACAATATAGAATATGCATACACACAATATACACGCAATATAGAATACACATACATGCAATATAGAATACACATACACACAATATAGAATACACATACACACAATATAGAAAAATAATACACGCAATATAAAATACACATACACGCAATATAGAATACGCATACATGCAATATAGAAAACTAATACAATATAGAATAAACATACATGCAATATAGTTTACGCATACACGCAATATAGAATACACATTCACGCAATATAGAATACTCATACACGCAATGTAGAATACACATACACACAATATAGAAAACTAATACACACAATATAGAATAAACATACATGCAATATAGATTATGCATACACGCAATATAGAATACACATACACAAAATATAGAAAACTAATACACACAATATAGAATAAACATACATGCAATATATAGATTATGCATACACGCAATATAGAATACACATACAAGCAATATGCACGCAATATAGAATATGAAACACACAATATAGAATACGCATACACGCAATATAGAATACGCATACACGCAATATAAAATACACATACACGCAATATAGAAAACGCATACACAAAATATAGAATACTCATACACACAATATAGAAAACAAATACACACAAAATACAAGCAAAAAGGAATACACATACACGCAATATAGAGTACGCACACACACAATATAGAATATGCATACACACAATATACACCCAATATAGAATACACATACATGCAATATAGAATACACATACACACAATATAGAAAACTAATACACGCAATATACACGCAATATAAAATACACATACACGCAATATAGAATACGCATACATGCAATATAGAAAACGCATACACGCAATATAGAATACGCATACACGCAATATAGAATACACATACATGCAATATACACGCAATATAGAATATGCATACACACAATGTAGAATACGCATAAACGCAATATAGAATACGCATACACGCAATATAAAATACACATACACGCAATATAGAAAATGCATACACGCAATATAGAATACTCATACACACAATATAGAAAACAAATACACACAATATACAAGCAAAATAGAATACACATACACGCAATATAGAGTACGCACACACACAATATAGAATATGCATACACACAATATACACGCAATATAGAATACACATACATGCAATATAGAATACACATACGCACAATATAGAATACACATACACACAATATAGAAAAATAATACACGCAATATACACGCAATATAAAATACACATACACGCAATATAGAATACGCATACATGCAATATAGAAAACTAATACACACAATATAGAATAAACATACATGCAATATAGATTACGCATACACGCAATATAGAATACACATACACACAATATAGAAAACTAATACACACAATATAGAATAAACATACATGCAATATAGATTATGCATACACGCAATATAGAATACACATACACGCAATATACACGCAATATAGAATATGCATACACACAATATAGAATACGCATACACGCAATATAGAATACGCATACAAGCAATATAAAATACACATACACGCAATATAGAAAACGCATACACGAAATATAGAATACTCATACACACAATATAGAAAACAAATACACACAATATACAAGCAAAATAGAATACACATACACGCAATATAGAGTAGGCACACACACAATATAGAATATGCATACACACAATATACACGCAATATAGAATACACATACATGCAATATAGAATACACATACACGCAATATAGAATACACATACACACAATATAGAAAACTAATACACGCAATATACACGCAATATAAAATACACATACACGCAATATAGAATACGCATACATGCAATATAGAAAACGCATACACGCAATATAGAATACGCAGACACGCAATATAGAATACACATGCATGCAATATAGAATACGCATACACGCAAAATAGAATATGCATACACAATATAGAATACGCATACACACAAAATAGAAAACACATACACACAATATAGAATAAACATACATGCAATATAGATTACGCACACATGCAATATAGAATACACATACACGCAATATACACGCAATAGAGAATATGCATACACACAATGTAGAATACGCATACACGCAATATAGAATACGCATACACGCAATATAAAATACACATACACGCAATTTAGAAAACGCATACACGCAATATAGAATACTCATACACACAATATAGAAAACAAATACACACAATATACAAGCAAAATAGAATACACATACACGCAATATAGAATACGCACACACACAATATAGAATATGCATACACACAATATACACGCAATATAGAATACACATACATGCAATATAGAATACACATACACGCAATATAGAATACACATACAAACAATATAGAAAACTAATACACACAATATAAAATACACATACACGCAATATAGAATACGCATACATGCAATATAGAAAACGCATATACGCAATATAGAATACGCATACACGCAACATAGAATACTCATTCACGCAATGTAGAATACACATACACACAATATAGAAAACTAATACACACAATATAGAATAAACATACATGCAATATAGATTACGCATACATGCAATATAGAATACACATACACACAATATAGAAAACTAATACACACTATATAGAATAAACATACATGCAATATAAAATGTGCATACACGCAATAAGGAAAACGCATAGACGCAATATAGAATACGCATACACGCAATATAAAATACACATACAAACAATATAGAAAACTAATACACACAATATAAAATACACATACACGCAATATAGAATACGCATACATGCAATATAGAAAACGCATATACGCAATATAGAATACGCATACACGCAACATAGAATACTCATACACGCAATGTAGAATACACATACACACAATATAGAAAACTAATACACACAATATAGAATAAACATACATGCAATATAGATTACGCATACATGCAATATAGAATACACATACACACAATATAGAAAACTAATACACACTATATAGAATAAACATACATGCAATATATAGATTATGCATACACGCAATATAGAATACACATACACGCAATATACACGCAATATAGAATATGCATACATGCAATATAGAATACGCATACACACAATATAGAATACGCATACACGCAATATAAAATACACATACACGCAATATAGAAAACGCATACACGAAATATAGAATACTCATACACACAATATAGAAAACAAATACACACAATATACAAGCAATATAGAATACACATACATGCAATATAGAGTACGCACACACACAATATAGAATATGCATACACACAATATACACGCAATATAGAATACACATACATGCAATATAGAATACACATACACACAATATAGAATACACATACACACAATATAGAAAAATAATACACGCAATATAAAATACACATACACTCAATATAGAATACGCATACATGCAATATAGAAAACTAATACAATATAGAATAAACATACATGCAATATAGTTTAAGCATACACGCAATATAGAATACACATTCACGCAATATAGAATACTCATACACGCAATGTAGAATACACATACACACAATATAGAAAACTAATACACACAATATAGAATAAACATACATGCAATATAGATTACGCATACACGCAATATAGAATACACATACACAAAATATAGAAAACTAATACACACAATATAGAATAAACATACATGCAATATATAGATTATGCATACACGCAATATAGAATACACATACAAGCAATATGCACGCAATATAGAATATGAAACACACAATATAGAATACGCATACACGCAATATAGAATACGCATACATGCAATATAGAAAACGCATACACACAATATAGAATACGCATACACGCAATATAGAATACACATACATGCAATATACACGCAATATAGAATATGCATACACACAATGTAGAATACGCATAAACGCAATATAGAATACGCATACACGCAATATAAAATACAAATACATGCAATATAGAAAACGCATACACGCAATATAGAATACTCATACACACAATATAGAAAACAAATACACACAATATACAAGCAAAATAGAATACACATACACGCAATATAGAGTACGCACACACACAATATAGAATATGCATTCACACAATATACACGCAATATAGAATACACATACATGCAATATAGAATACACATACGCACAATATAGAATACACATACACACAATATAGAAAAATAATACAAGCAATATACACGCAATATAAAATACACATACACGCAATATAGAATACGCATACATGCAATATAGAAAACTAATACACACAATATAGAATAAACATACATGCAATATAGATTACGCATACACGCAATATAGAATACACAAACACACAATATAGAAAACTAATACACACAATATAGAATAAACATACAAGCAATATAGATTATGCATACACGCAATATAGAATACACATACACGCAATATACACGCAATATAGAATATGCATACACACAATATAGAATACGCATACACGCAATATAGAATACGCATACACGCAATATAAAATACACATACACGCAATATAGAAAACGCATACACGAAATATAGAATACTCATACACAAAATATAGAAAACAAATACACACAATATACAAGCAAAATAGAATACACATACACGCAATATAGAGTAGGCACGCACACAATACAGAATATGCATACACACAATATACACTCAATATAGAATACACATACATGCAATATAGAATACACATACACGCAATGTAGAATACACATACACACAATATAGAAAACTAATACACACAATATAGAATAAACATACATGCAATATAGATTACGCATACATGCAATATAGAATACACATACACACAATATAGAAAACTAATACACACAATATAGAATAAACATACAAGCAATATATAGATTATGCATACACGCAATATAGAATACACATACACGCAATATACACGCAATATAGAATATGCATACACACAATATAGAATACGCATACACACAATATAGAATACGCATACACGCAATATAAAATACACATACACGCAATATAGAAAACGCATACACGAAATATAGAATACTCATACAAACAATATAGAAAACAAATACACACAATATACAAGCAAAATAGAATACACATACATGCAATATAGAGTACGCACACACACAATATAGAATATGCATACACACAATATACACGCAATATAGAATACACATACATGCAATATAGAATACACATACACACAATATAGAATACACATACACACAATATAGAAAAATAATACACGCAATATAAAATACACATACACGCAATATAGAATACGCATACATGCAATATAGAAAACTAATACAATATAGAATAAACATACATGCAATATAGTTTACGCATACACGCAATATAGAATACACATTCACGCAATATAGAATACTCATACACGCAATGTAGAATACACATACACACAATATAGAATAAACATACATGCAATATATAGATTATGCATACACGCAATATAGAATACACATACAAGCAATATGCACGCAATATAGAATATGAAACACACAATATAGAATACGCATACACGCAATATAGAATACGCATACACGCAATATAAAATACACATACACGCAATATAGAAAACGCATACACAAAATATAGAATACTCATACACACAATATAGAAAACAAATACACACAAAATACAAGCAAAAAGGAATACACATACACGCAATATAGAGTACGCACACACACAATATAGAATATGCATACACACAATATACACCCAATATAGAATACACATACATGCAATATAGAATACACATACACAATATAGAAAACTAATACACGCAATATACACGCAATATAAAATACACATACACGCAATATAGAAAACGCATACAATCAATATAGAATACGCATACACGCAATATAGAATACACATACATGCAATATACACGCAATATAGAATATGCATACACACAATGTAGAATACGCATAAACGCAATATAGAATACGCATACACGCAATATAAAATACACATACACGCAATATAGAAAATGCATACACGCAATATAGAATACTCATACACACAATATAGAAAACAAATACACACAATATACAAGCAAAATAGAATACACATACACGCAATATAGAGTACGCACACACACAATATAGAATATGCATACACACAATATACACGCAATATAGAATACACATACATGCAATATAGAATACACATACGCACAATATAGAATACACATACACACAATATAGAAAAATAATACACGCAATATACACGCAATATAAAATACACATACACGCAATATAGAATACGCATACATGCAATATAGAAAACTAATACACACAATATAGAATAAACATACATGCAATATAGATTACGCATACACGCAATATAGAATACACATACACACAATATAGAAAACTAATACACACAATATAGAATAAACATACATGCAATATAGATTATGCATACACGCAATATATAATACACATACACGCAATATACACGCAATATAGAATATGCATACACACAATATAGAATACGCATACACGCAATATAGAATAAGCATACACGCAATATAAAATACACATACACGCAATATAGAAAACGCATACACGAAATATAGAATACTCATACACACAATATAGAAAACAAATACACACAATATACAAGCAAAATAGAATACACATACACGCAATATAGAGTAGGCACACACACAATACAGAATATGCATACACACAATATACACTCAATATAGAATACACATACATGCAATATAGAATACACATACACGCAATGTAGAATACACATACAAACAATATAGAAAACTAATACACACAATATAGAATAAACATACATGCAATATAGATTACGCATACATGCAATATAGAATACACATACACGCAATATACACGCAATATAGAATATGCATACACACAATATAGAATACGCATACACACAATATAGAATACGCATACACGCAATATAAAATACACATACACGCAATATAGAAAACGCATACACGAAATATAGAATACTCATACACACAATATAGAAAACAAATACACACAATATACAAGCAAAATAGAATACACATACATGCAATATAGAGTACGCACACACACAATATAGAATATGCATACACACAATATACACGCAATATAGAATACACATACATGCAATATAGAATACACATACACACAATATAGAATACACATACACACAATATAGAAAAATAATACACGCAATATAAAATACACATACACGCAATATAGAATACGCATACATGCAATATAGAAAACTAATACAATATAGAATAAACATACATGCAATATAGTTTACGCATACACGCAATATAGAATACACATTCACGCAATATAGAATACTCATACACGCAATGTAGAATACACATACACACAATATAGAAAACTAATACACACAATATAGAATAAACATACATGCAATATAGATTATGCATACACGCAATATAGAATACACATACACAAAATATAGAAAACTAATACACACAATATAGAATAAACATACATGCAATATATAGATTATGCATACACGCAATATAGAATACACATACAAGCAATATGCACGCAATATAGAATATGAAACACACAATATAGAATACGCATACACGCAATATAGAATACGCATACACGCAATATAAAATACACATACACGCAATATAGAAAACGCATACACAAAATATAGAATACTCATACACACAATATAGAAAACAAATACACACAAAATACAAGCAAAAAGGAATACACATACACGCAATATAGAGTACGCACACACACAATATAGAATATGCATACACACAATATACACCCAATATAGAATACACATACATGCAATATAGAATACACATACACACAATATAGAAAACTAATACACGCAATATACACGCAATATAAAATACACATACACGCAATATAGAATACGCATACATGCAATATAGAAAACGCATACACGCAATATAGAATACGCATACACGCAATATAGAATACACATACATGCAATATACACGCAATATAGAATATGCATACACACAATGTAGAATACGCATAAACGCAATATAGAATACGCATACACGCAATATAAAATACACATACACGCAATATAGAAAATGCATACACGCAATATAGAATACTCATACACACAATATAGAAAACAAATACACACAATATACAAGCAAAATAGAATACACATACACGCAATATAGAGTACGCACACACACAATATAGAATATGCATACACACAATATACACGCAATATAGAATACACATACATGCAATATAGAATACACATACGCACAATATAGAATACACATACACACAATATAGAAAAATAATACACGCAATATACACGCAATATAAAATACACATACACGCAATATAGAATACGCATACATGCAATATAGAAAACTAATACACACAATATAGAATAAACATACATGCAATATAGATTACGCATACACGCAATATAGAATACACATACACACAATATAGAAAACTAATACACACAATATAGAATAAACATACATGCAATATAGATTATGCATACACGCAATATAGAATACACATACACGCAATATACACGCAATATAGAATATGCATACACACAATATAGAATACGCATACACGCAATATAGAATACGCATACAAGCAATATAAAATACACATACACGCAATATAGAAAACGCATACACGAAATATAGAATACTCATACACACAATATAGAAAACAAATACACACAATATACAAGCAAAATAGAATACACATACACGCAATATAGAGTAGGCACACACACAATATAGAATATGCATACACACAATATACACGCAATATAGAATACACATACATGCAATATAGAATACACATACACGCAATATAGAATACACATACACACAATATAGAAAACTAATACACGCAATATACACGCAATATAAAATACACATACACGCAATATAGAATACGCATACATGCAATATAGAAAACGCATACACGCAATATAGAATACGCATACACGCAATATAGAATACACATGCATGCAATATAGAATACGCATACACGCAAAATAGAATATGCATACACAATATAGAATACGCATACACACAAAATAGAAAACACATACACACAATATAGAATAAACATACATGCAATATAGATTACGCACACATGCAATATAGAATACACATACACGCAATATACACGCAATAGAGAATATGCATACACACAATGTAGAATACGCATACACGCAATATAGAATACGCATACACGCAATATAAAATACACATACACGCAATTTAGAAAACGCATACACGCAATATAGAATACTCATACACACAATATAGAAAACAAATACACACAATATACAAGCAAAATAGAATACACATACACGCAATATAGAATACGCACACACACAATATAGAATATGCATACACACAATATACACGCAATATAGAATACACATACATGCAATATAGAATACACATACACGCAATATAGAATACACATACAAACAATATAGAAAACTAATACACACAATATAAAATACACATACACGCAATATAGAATACGCATACATGCAATATAGAAAACGCATATACGCAATATAGAATACGCATACACGCAACATAGAATACTCATTCACGCAATGTAGAATACACATACACACAATATAGAAAACTAATACACACAATATAGAATAAACATACATGCAATATAGATTACGCATACATGCAATATAGAATACACATACACACAATATAGAAAACTAATACACACTATATAGAATAAACATACATGCAATATAAAATGTGCATACACGCAATAAGGAAAACGCATAGACGCAATATAGAATACGCATACACGCAATATAAAATACACATACAAACAATATAGAAAACTAATACACACAATATAAAATACACATACACGCAATATAGAATACGCATACATGCAATATAGAAAACGCATATACGCAATATAGAATACGCATACACGCAACATAGAATACTCATACACGCAATGTAGAATACACATACACACAATATAGAAAACTAATACACACAATATAGAATAAACATACATGCAATATAGATTACGCATACATGCAATATAGAATACACATACACACAATATAGAAAACTAATACACACTATATAGAATAAACATACATGCAATATATAGATTATGCATACACGCAATATAGAATACACATACACGCAATATACACGCAATATAGAATATGCATACATGCAATATAGAATACGCATACACACAATATAGAATACGCATACACGCAATATAAAATACACATACACGCAATATAGAAAACGCATACACGAAATATAGAATACTCATACACACAATATAGAAAACAAATACACACAATATACAAGCAATATAGAATACACATACATGCAATATAGAGTACGCACACACACAATATAGAATATGCATACACACAATATACACGCAATATAGAATACACATACATGCAATATAGAATACACATACACACAATATAGAATACACATACACACAATATAGAAAAATAATACACGCAATATAAAATACACATACACTCAATATAGAATACGCATACATGCAATATAGAAAACTAATACAATATAGAATAAACATACATGCAATATAGTTTAAGCATACACGCAATATAGAATACACATTCACGCAATATAGAATACTCATACACACAATATAGAATAAACATACATGCAATATAGATTACGCATACACGCAATATAGAATACACATACACAAAATATAGAAAACTAATACACACAATATAGAATAAACATACATGCAATATATAGATTATGCATACACGCAATATAGAATACACATACAAGCAATATGCACGCAATATAGAATATGAAACACACAATATAGAATACGCATACACGCAATATAGAATACGCATACATGCAATATAGAAAACGCATACACACAATATAGAATACGCATACACGCAATATAGAATACACATACATGCAATATACACGCAATATAGAATATGCATACACACAATGTAGAATACGCATAAACGCAATATAGAATACGCATACACGCAATATAAAATACAAATACATGCAATATAGAAAACGCATACACGCAATATAGAATACTCATACACACAATATAGAAAACAAATACACACAATATACAAGCAAAATAGAATACACATACACGCAATATAGAGTACGCACACACACAATATAGAATATGCATTCACACAATATACACGCAATATAGAATACACATACATGCAATATAGAATACACATACGCACAATATAGAATACACATACACACAATATAGAAAAATAATACAAGCAATATACACGCAATATAAAATACACATACACGCAATATAGAATACGCATACATGCAATATAGAAAACTAATACACACAATATAGAATAAACATACATGCAATATAGATTACGCATACACGCAATATAGAATACACAAACACACAATATAGAAAACTAATACACACAATATAGAATAAACATACATGCAATATAGATTACGCATACATGCAATATAGAATACACATACACGCAATATACACGCAATATAGAATATGCATACACACAATATAGAATACGCATACACACAATATAGAATACGCATACACGCAATATAAAATACACATACACGCAATATAGAAAACGCATACACGAAATATAGAATACTCATACACACAATATAGAAAACAAATACACACAATATACAAGCAAAATAGAATACACATACATGCAATATAGAGTACGCACACACACAATATAGAATATGCATACACACAATATACACGCAATATAGAATACACATACATGCAATATAGAATACACATACACACAATATAGAATACACATACACACAATATAGAAAAATAATACACGCAATATAAAATACACATACACGCAATATAGAATACGCATACATGCAATATAGAAAACTAATACAATATAGAATAAACATACATGCAATATAGTTTACGCATACACGCAATATAGAATACACATTCACGCAATATAGAATACTCATACACGCAATGTAGAATACACATACACACAATATAGAAAACTAATACACACAATATAGAATAAACATACATGCAATATAGATTATGCATACACGCAATATAGAATACACATACACAAAATATAGAAAACTAATACACACAATATAGAATAAACATACATGCAATATATAGATTATGCATACACGCAATATAGAATACACATACAAGCAATATGCACGCAATATAGAATATGAAACACACAATATAGAATACGCATACACGCAATATAGAATACGCATACACGCAATATAAAATACACATACACGCAATATAGAAAACGCATACACAAAATATAGAATACTCATACACACAATATAGAAAACAAATACACACAAAATACAAGCAAAAAGGAATACACATACACGCAATATAGAGTACGCACACACACAATATAGAATATGCATACACACAATATACACCCAATATAGAATACACATACATGCAATATAGAATACACATACACACAATATAGAAAACTAATACACGCAATATACACGCAATATAAAATACACATACACGCAATATAGAATACGCATACATGCAATATAGAAAACGCATACACGCAATATAGAATACGCATACACGCAATATAGAATACACATACATGCAATATACACGCAATATAGAATATGCATACACACAATGTAGAATACGCATAAACGCAATATAGAATACGCATACACGCAATATAAAATACACATACACGCAATATAGAAAATGCATACACGCAATATAGAATACTCATACACACAATATAGAAAACAAATACACACAATATACAAGCAAAATAGAATACACATACACGCAATATAGAGTACGCACACACACAATATAGAATATGCATACACACAATATACACGCAATATAGAATACACATACATGCAATATAGAATACACATACGCACAATATAGAATACACATACACACAATATAGAAAAATAATACACGCAATATACACGCAATATAAAATACACATACACGCAATATAGAATACGCATACATGCAATATAGAAAACTAATACACACAATATAGAATAAACATACATGCAATATAGATTACGCATACACGCAATATAGAATACACATACACACAATATAGAAAACTAATACACACAATATAGAATAAACATACATGCAATATAGATTATGCATACACGCAATATAGAATACACATACACGCAATATACACGCAATATAGAATATGCATACACACAATATAGAATACGCATACACGCAATATAGAATACGCATACAAGCAATATAAAATACACATACACGCAATATAGAAAACGCATACACGAAATATAGAATACTCATACACACAATATAGAAAACAAATACACACAATATACAAGCAAAATAGAATACACATACACGCAATATAGAGTAGGCACACACACAATATAGAATATGCATACACACAATATACACGCAATATAGAATACACATACATGCAATATAGAATACACATACACGCAATATAGAATACACATACACACAATATAGAAAACTAATACACGCAATATACACGCAATATAAAATACACATACACGCAATATAGAATACGCATACATGCAATATAGAAAACGCATACACGCAATATAGAATACGCATACACGCAATATAGAATACACATGCATGCAATATAGAATACGCATACACGCAAAATAGAATATGCATACACAATATAGAATACGCATACACACAAAATAGAAAACACATACACACAATATAGAATAAACATACATGCAATATAGATTACGCACACATGCAATATAGAATACACATACACGCAATATACACGCAATAGAGAATATGCATACACACAATGTAGAATACGCATACACGCAATATAGAATACGCATACACGCAATATAAAATACACATACACGCAATTTAGAAAACGCATACACGCAATATAGAATACTCATACACACAATATAGAAAACAAATACACACAATATACAAGCAAAATAGAATACACATACACGCAATATAGAATACGCACACACACAATATAGAATATGCATACACACAATATACACGCAATATAGAATACACATACATGCAATATAGAATACACATACACGCAATATAGAATACACATACAAACAATATAGAAAACTAATACACACAATATAAAATACACATACACGCAATATAGAATACGCATACATGCAATATAGAAAACGCATATACGCAATATAGAATACGCATACACGCAACATAGAATACTCATTCACGCAATGTAGAATACACATACACACAATATAGAAAACTAATACACACAATATAGAATAAACATACATGCAATATAGATTACGCATACATGCAATATAGAATACACATACACACAATATAGAAAACTAATACACACTATATAGAATAAACATACATGCAATATAAAATGTGCATACACGCAATAAGGAAAACGCATAGACGCAATATAGAATACGCATACACGCAATATAAAATACACATACAAACAATATAGAAAACTAATACACACAATATAAAATACACATACACGCAATATAGAATACGCATACATGCAATATAGAAAACGCATATACGCAATATAGAATACGCATACACGCAACATAGAATACTCATACACGCAATGTAGAATACACATACACACAATATAGAAAACTAATACACACAATATAGAATAAACATACATGCAATATAGATTACGCATACATGCAATATAGAATACACATACACACAATATAGAAAACTAATACACACTATATAGAATAAACATACATGCAATATATAGATTATGCATACACGCAATATAGAATACACATACACGCAATATACACGCAATATAGAATATGCATACATGCAATATAGAATACGCATACACACAATATAGAATACGCATACACGCAATATAAAATACACATACACGCAATATAGAAAACGCATACACGAAATATAGAATACTCATACACACAATATAGAAAACAAATACACACAATATACAAGCAATATAGAATACACATACATGCAATATAGAGTACGCACACACACAATATAGAATATGCATACACACAATATACACGCAATATAGAATACACATACATGCAATATAGAATACACATACACACAATATAGAATACACATACACACAATATAGAAAAATAATACACGCAATATAAAATACACATACACTCAATATAGAATACGCATACATGCAATATAGAAAACTAATACAATATAGAATAAACATACATGCAATATAGTTTAAGCATACACGCAATATAGAATACACATTCACGCAATATAGAATACTCATACACACAATATAGAATAAACATACATGCAATATAGATTACGCATACACGCAATATAGAATACACATACACAAAATATAGAAAACTAATACACACAATATAGAATAAACATACATGCAATATATAGATTATGCATACACGCAATATAGAATACACATACAAGCAATATGCACGCAATATAGAATATGAAACACACAATATAGAATACGCATACACGCAATATAGAATACGCATACATGCAATATAGAAAACGCATACACACAATATAGAATACGCATACACGCAATATAGAATACACATACATGCAATATACACGCAATATAGAATATGCATACACACAATGTAGAATACGCATAAACGCAATATAGAATACGCATACACGCAATATAAAATACAAATACATGCAATATAGAAAACGCATACACGCAATATAGAATACTCATACACACAATATAGAAAACAAATACACACAATATACAAGCAAAATAGAATACACATACACGCAATATAGAGTACGCACACACACAATATAGAATATGCATTCACACAATATACACGCAATATAGAATACACATACATGCAATATAGAATACACATACGCACAATATAGAATACACATACACACAATATAGAAAAATAATACAAGCAATATACACGCAATATAAAATACACATACACGCAATATAGAATACGCATACATGCAATATAGAAAACTAATACACACAATATAGAATAAACATACATGCAATATAGATTACGCATACACGCAATATAGAATACACAAACACACAATATAGAAAACTAATACACACAATATAGAATAAACATACAAGCAATATAGATTATGCATACACGCAATATAGAATACACATACACGCAATATACACGCAATATAGAATATGCATACACACAATATAGAATACGCATACACGCAATATAGAATACGCATACACGCAATATAAAATACACATACACGCAATATAGAAAACGCATACACGAAATATAGAATACTCATACACAAAATATAGAAAACAAATACACACAATATACAAGCAAAATAGAATACACATACACGCAATATAGAGTAGGCACGCACACAATACAGAATATGCATACACACAATATACACTCAATATAGAATACACATACATGCAATATAGAATACACATACACGCAATGTAGAATACACATACACACAATATAGAAAACTAATACACACAATATAGAATAAACATACATGCAATATAGATTACGCATACATGCAATATAGAATACACATACACACAATATAGAAAACTAATACACACAATATAGAATAAACATACAAGCAATATATAGATTATGCATACACGCAATATAGAATACACATACACGCAATATACACGCAATATAGAATATGCATACACACAATATAGAATACGCATACACACAATATAGAATACGCATACACGCAATATAAAATACACATACACGCAATATAGAAAACGCATACACGAAATATAGAATACTCATACAAACAATATAGAAAACAAATACACACAATATACAAGCAAAATAGAATACACATACATGCAATATAGAGTACGCACACACACAATATAGAATATGCATACACACAATATACACGCAATATAGAATACACATACATGCAATATAGAATACACATACACACAATATAGAATACACATACACACAATATAGAAAAATAATACACGCAATATAAAATACACATACACGCAATATAGAATACGCATACATGCAATATAGAAAACTAATACAATATAGAATAAACATACATGCAATATAGTTTACGCATACACGCAATATAGAATACACATTCACGCAATATAGAATACTCATACACGCAATGTAGAATACACATACACACAATATAGAATAAACATACATGCAATATATAGATTATGCATACACGCAATATAGAATACACATACAAGCAATATGCACGCAATATAGAATATGAAACACACAATATAGAATACGCATACACGCAATATAGAATACGCATACACGCAATATAAAATACACATACACGCAATATAGAAAACGCATACACAAAATATAGAATACTCATACACACAATATAGAAAACAAATACACACAAAATACAAGCAAAAAGGAATACACATACACGCAATATAGAGTACGCACACACACAATATAGAATATGCATACACACAATATACACCCAATATAGAATACACATACATGCAATATAGAATACACATACACAATATAGAAAACTAATACACGCAATATACACGCAATATAAAATACACATACACGCAATATAGAAAACGCATACAATCAATATAGAATACGCATACACGCAATATAGAATACACATACATGCAATATACACGCAATATAGAATATGCATACACACAATGTAGAATACGCATAAACGCAATATAGAATACGCATACACGCAATATAAAATACACATACACGCAATATAGAAAATGCATACACGCAATATAGAATACTCATACACACAATATAGAAAACAAATACACACAATATACAAGCAAAATAGAATACACATACACGCAATATAGAGTACGCACACACACAATATAGAATATGCATACACACAATATACACGCAATATAGAATACACATACATGCAATATAGAATACACATATGCACAATATAGAATACACATACACACAATATAGAAAAATAATACACGCAATATACACGCAATATAAAATACACATACACGCAATATAGAATAAACATACATGCAATATAGATTACGCATACACGCAATATAGAATACACATACACACAATATAGAAAACTAATACACGCAATATACACGCAATATAAAATACACATACACGCAATATAGAAAACGCATACACGAAATATAGAATACTCATACACACAATATAGAAAACAAATACACACAATATACAAGCAAAATAGAATACACATACACGCAATATAGAGTAGGCACACACACAATATAGAATATGCATACACACAATATACACGCAATATAGAATACACATACATGCAATATAGAATACACATACACGCAATATAGAATACACATACACACAATATAGAAAACTAATACACGCAATATACACGCAATATAAAATACACATACACGCAATATAGAATACGCATACATGCAATATAGAAAACGCATACACGCAATATAGAATACGCATACACGCAATATAGAATACACATACATGCAATATAGAATACGCATACACGCAAAATAGAATATGCATACACAATATAGAATACGCATACACACAAAATAGAAAACACATACACACAATATAGAATAAACATACATGCAATATAGATTACGCACACATGCAATATAGAATACACATACACGCAATATACACGCAATAGAGAATATGCATACACACAATGTAGAATACGCATACACGCAATATAGAATACGCATACACGCAATATAAAATACACATACACGCAATTTAGAAAACGCATACACGCAATATAGAATACTCATACACACAATATAGAAAACAAATACACACAATATACAAGCAAAATAGAATACACATACACGCAATATAGAATACGCACACACACAATATAGAATATGCATACACACAATATACACGCAATATAGAATACACATACATGCAATATAGAATACACATACACGCAATATAGAATACACATACAAACAATATAGAAAACTAATACACACAATATAAAATACACATACACACAATATAGAATACGCATACATGCAATATAGAAAACGCATATACGCAATATAGAATACGCATACACGCAACATAGAATACTCATACACGCAATGTAGAATACACATACACACAATATAGAAAACTAATACACACAATATAGAATAAACATACATGCAATATAGATTACGCATACATGCAATATAGAATACACATACACACAATATAGAAAACTAATACACACTATATAGAATAAACATACATGCAATATAAAATGTCCATACACGCAATAAGGAAAACGCATAGACGCAATATAGAATACGCATACACGCAATATAAAATACACATACAAACAATATAGAAAACTAATACACACAATATAAAATACACATACACGCAATATAGAATACGCATACATGCAATATAGAAAACGCATATACGCAATATAGAATACGCATACACGCAACATAGAATACTCATACACGCAATGTAGAATACACATACACACAATATAGAAAACTAATACACACAATATAGAATAAACATACATGCAATATAGATTACGCATACATGCAATATAGAATACACATACACACAATATAGAAAACTAATACACACTATATAGAATAAACATACATGCAATATATAGATTATGCATACACGCAATATAGAATACACATACACGCAATATACACGCAATATAGAATATGCATACACGCAATATAGAATACGCATACACACAATATAGAATACGCATACACGCAATATAAAATACACATACACGCAATATAGAAAACGCATACACGAAATATAGAATACTCATACACACAATATAGAAAACAAATACACACAATATACAAGCAAAATAGAATACACATACATGCAATATAGAGTACGCACACACACAATATAGAATATGCATACACACAATATACACGCAATATAGAATACACATACATGCAATATAGAATACACATACACACAATATAGAATACACATACACACAATATAGAAAAATAATACACGCAATATAAAATACACATACACTCAATATAGAATACGCATACATGCAATATAGAAAACTAATACAATATAGAATAAACATACATGCAATATAGTTTAAGCATACACGCAATATAGAATACACATTCACGCAATATAGAATACTCATACACGCAATGTAGAATACACATACACACAATATAGAAAACTAATACACACAATATAGAATAAACATACATGCAATATAGATTACGCATACACGCAATATAGAATACACATACACAAAATATAGAAAACTAATACACACAATATAGAATAAACATACATGCAATATATAGATTATGCATACACGCAATATAGAATACACATACAAGCAATATGCACGCAATATAGAATATGAAACACACAATATAGAATACGCATACACGCAATATAGAATACGCATACATGCAATATAGAAAACGCATACACGCAATATAGAATACGCATACACGCAATATAGAATACACATACATGCAATATACACGCAATATAGAATATGCATACACACAATGTAGAATACGCATAAACGCAATATAGAATACGCATACACGCAATATAAAATACAAATACACGCAATATAGAAAACGCATACACGCAATATAGAATACTCATACACACAATATAGAAAACAAATACACACAATATACAAGCAAAATAGAATACACATACACGCAATATAGAGTACGCACACACACAATATAGAATATGCATTCACACAATATACACGCAATATAGAATACACATACATGCAATATAGAATACACATACACACAATATAGAAAACTAATACACGCAATATACACGCAATATAAAATACACATACACGCAATATAGAATACGCATACATGCAATATAGAAAACGCATACACGCAATATAGAATACGCATACACACAATATAGAAAACTAATACACACAATATAGAATAAACATACATGCAATATATAGATTATGCATACACGCAATATAGAATACACATACATGCAATATACACGCAATATAGAATATGCATACACACAATATAGAATACGCATACACGCAATATAGAATACGGATACACGCAATATAAAATACACATACACGCAATATAGAAAACGCATACACGAAATATAGAATACTCATACACACAATATAGAAAACAAATACACACAATATACAAGCAAAATAGAATACACATAAACGCAATATAGAGTACGCACACACACAATATAGAATATGCATACACACAATATACACGCAATATAGAATACACATACATGCAATATAGAATACACATACACACAATATAGAATACACATACACACAATATAGAAAAATAATACACGCAATATAAAATACACACACGCAATATAGAATACGAATACATGCAATATAAAAAACTAATACACACAATATAGAATAAACATACATGCATTATAGTTTACGCATACACGCAATATAGAATAAACATTCACGCAATATAAAATACTCAAACACGCAATGCAGAATACACATAAACACAATATAGAAAACTAATACACACAATATAGAATAAACATACATGCAATATAGATTACGCATACACGCAATATAGAATACACATACACACAATATAGAAAACTAATACACACAATATAGAATAAACATACATGCAATATATAGATTATGCATACACGCAATATAGAATACACATACACGCAATATGCACGCAATATAGAATATGCATACACGCAATATAGAATACGCATACACGCAATATAAAATACACATACACGCAATATAGAAAACGCATACACAAAATATAGAATACTCATACACACAATATAGAAAACAAATACACACAATATACAAGCAAAAAGGAATACACATACACGCAATATAGAGTACGCACACACACAATATAGAATATGCATACACACAATATACACGCAATATAGAATACACATACATGCTATATAGAATACACATACACACAATATAGAAAACTAATACACGCAATATACACGCAATATAAAATACACATACACGCAATATAGAATACGCATACATGCAATATAGAAAACGCATACACGCAATATAGAATACGCATACACACAATATAGAATACACATACATGCAATATACACGCAATATAGAATATGCATACACACAATGTAGAATACGCATACAAGCAATATAGAATACGCATACACGCAATATAAAATACTCATACACGCAATATAGAAAACGCATACACGCAATATAGAATACTCATACACTCAATATAGAAAACAAATACACACAATATACAAGCAAAATAGAATACACATACACACAATATAGAATACACACACACACACAATATAGAATATGCATACACATAATATACACGCAATATAGAATACACATACATGCAATATAGAATACACATACACGCAATATAGAATACACATACATGCAATATAAAATGTGCATACACGCAATAAGGAAAATGCATAGACGCAATATAGAATACGCATACACGCAATATAAAATACACACACAATATAGAAAACTAATACACGCAATATACACGCAATATAAAATACACATACACGCAAAATAGAAAACGCATACACGCAATATAGAATACACATTCACGCAAAATAGAATACTCATTCACGCAATGTAGAATACACACACACAATATAGAAAACTAATACACAAAATATATAGAATAAACATACATGCAATATAGATTATGCATACAAGCAATATAGAATACACATACACACAATATATAAAACTAATACACACAATATAGAATAAACATACATGCAATATATAGATTATGCATACACGCAATATAGAATACACATACACGCAATATACACGCAATATAGAATATGCATACACACAATATAGAATACGCATACACGCAATATTGAATACGCATACACTCAATATAAAATACACATACACGCAATATAGAAAATGCATACACGAAATATAGAATACTCATACACACAATATAGAAAACAAATACACACAATATACAAGCAAAATAGAATACACATACACGCAATATAGAGTACGCATACACACAATATAGAATATGCATACATACAATATAGAAGCAATATAGAATACACATAAACACAATATAGAATACACATACACACAATATAGAAAAATAATACACGCAATATAGAATACGCATACATGCAATATAGAAAACTAATACACACAATATAGAATAAACATACATGCAATATAGTTTACGCATACACGCAATATAGAATACACATTCACGCAATATAGAATACTCATACACGCAATGTAGAATACACATACACACAATATAGAAAACTAATACACACAATATAGAATAAACATACATGCAATATATAGATTATGCATACACGCAACATAGAATACACATACACGCAATATGCACGCAATATAGAATATGCATACACACAATATAGAATACGCATACACGCAATATAGAATACGCATACACGTAATATAAAATATACATACACGCAATATAGAAAACGCATACACAAAATATAGAATACTCATAGACACAATATAGAAAACAAATACACACAATATACAAGCAAAAAGGAATACACATACACGCAATATAGAGTACGCACACACACAATATAGTATATGCATACACACAATATACACGCAATATAGAATACACATACACACAATATAGAAAACTAATACACGCAATATACACACAATATAAAATACACATACACGCAATATAGAATACGCATACATGCAATATAGAATACGCATACACGCAAAATAGAATATGCATACACACAATATAGAATACGCATACACACAAAATAGAAAACACATACACACAATATAGAATAAACGTACATGCAATATAGATTACGCATACATGCAATATAGAATACACATACATGCAATATACACGCAATAGAGAATATGCATACACACAATGTAGAATACGCATACACGCAATATAGAATACGCATACACGCAATATAAAATACACATACACGCAATATAGAAAACGCATACACGCAATATAGAATACTCATACACACAATATAGAAAACAAATACACACAATATACAAGCAAAATAGAATACACATACTCGCAATATAGAATACGCACACACACAATATAGAATATGCATACACACAATATACACGCAATATAGAATACACATACACGCAATATAGAATACACATACTCGCAATATAAAATGTGCATACACGCAATAAGGAAAACGCATAGACGCAATATAGAATACGCATACAGGCAATATAAAATACACATACACACAATATAGAAAACTAATACACTCAATATACACGCAATATAAAATACACATACACGCAATATAGAATACGCATACATGCAATATAGAAAACGCATACACGCAATATAGAATACGCATACATGCAATATAGAATACGCATACACTCAAAATAGAATATGCATACACACAATATAGAATACGCATACACACAAAATAGAAAACACATACACACAATATAGAATAAACGTACAAGCAATATAGATTACGCATACATGCAATATAGAATACACATACACGCAATATACACGCAATAGAGAATATGCATACACACAATGTAGAATACGCATACACGCAATAAAAAATACACATACACGCAATATAGAATACGCACACACACAATATAGAATATGCATACACACAATATACACGCAATATAGAATACACATACATGCAATATAGAATACACATACACGCAATATAGAATACACATACATGCAATATAAAATGTGCATACACGCAATAAGGAAAACGCATAGACGCAATATAGAATACACATACACGCAATATAAAATACACATACACACAATATAGAAAACTAATACACGCAATATACACGCAATATAAAATACACATACACGCAATATAGAATATGCATACATGCAATATAGAAAACGCATACAAGCAATATAGAATACGCATACACGCAACATAGAATACTCATACACGCAATGTAGAATACACATACACACAATATAGAAAACTAATACACACAATATAGAATAAACATACATGCAATATAGATTATGCATACATGCAATATAGAATACACATACACACAATATAGAAAACTAATACACACAATATAGAATAAACATACATGCAATATATAGATTATGCATACACGCAATATAGAATACACATACACGCAATATACACGCAATATAGAATATGCATACACACAATATAGAATACGCATACACACAATATAGAATACGCATACACGCAATATAAAATACACATACACGCAATATAGAAAACGCATACACGAAATATAGAATACTCATACACACAATATAGAAAACAAATACACACAATATACAAGCAAAATAGAATACACATACACGCAATATAGAGTACGCACAGACACAATATAGAATATGCATACACACAATATACACGCAATATAGAATACACATACATGCAATTTAGAATACACATACACACAATATAGAATACACATACACACAATATAGAAAAATAATACACGTAATATACACGCAATATAGAATACACATACACGCAATATAGAATACGCATACATGCAATATAGAAAACTAATACACACAATATAGAATAAACATACATGCAATATAGATTACGCATACACGCAATATAGAATACACATACACACAATATAGAAAACTAATACACACAATATAGAATAAACATACATGCAATATAGATTATGCATATACGAAATATAGAATACACATACACGCAATATACACGCAATATAGAATATGCATACACACAATATAGAATACGCATACACGCAATATAGAATACGCATACACGCAATATAGAATACGCATACACGCAATATAAAATACACATACACGCAATATAGAAAACGCATACACGAAATATAGAATATTCATACACACAATAAAGAAAACAAATACACACAATATACAAGCAAAATAGAATACACATACACGCAATATAGAGTAGGCACACACACAATATAGAATATGCATACACACAATATACACGCAATATAGAATACACATACATGCAAAATAGAATACACATACACACAATATAGAAAAATAATACACACAATATACACGCAATATAAAATACACATACACGCAATATAGAATATGCATACATGCAATATAGAAAATGCATACACGCAATATAGAATACGCATACATGCAATATAGAATACACATACACACAATATAGAAAAATAATACACACAATATACACGCAATATAAAATACACATACACGCAATATAGAATATGCATACATGCAATATAGAAAATGCATACACGCAATATAGAATACGCATACACGCAATATAGAATACACATACACACAATATAGAAAACTAATACACACAATATAGAATAAACATACATGCAATATATAGATTATGCATACACGCAATATAGAATACACATACACGCAATATACACGTAATATAGAATACACATACACGCAATATGCACGCAATATAGAATATGCATACACACAATATAGAATACGCATACACGCAATATAGAATACACATACACACAAAATAGAAAACACATACACACAATATAGAATAAACGTACATGCAATATAGATTACGCATACATGCAATATAGAATACACATACACGCAATATACACGCAATAGAGAATATGCATACACACAATGTAGAATACGCATACACGCAATATAGAATACGCATACACGCAATATAAAATACACATACACGCAATATAGAAAACGCATACACGCAATATAGAATACTCATACACACAATATAGAAAACAAATACACACAATATAGAATACGCACACACACAATATAGAATATGCATACACACAATATACACGCAATATAGAATACACATACATGCAATATAGAATACACATACACGCAATATAGAATACACATACATGCAATATAAAATGTGCATACACGCAATAAGGAAAACGCATAGACGCAATATAGAATACGCATACACGCAATATAAAATACACATACACACAATATAGAAAACTAATACACTCAATATACACGCAATATAAAATACACATACATGCAATATAGAATAAGCATACATGCAATATAGAAAAGGCATACACGCAATATAGAATACGCATACACGCAATATAAAATACACATACACGCAATATAGAAAACGCATACACGCAATATAGAATACTCATACACACAATATAGAAAACAAATACACACAATATACAAGCAAAATAGAATACACATACACGCAATATAGAATACGCACACACACAATATGGAATATGCATACACACAATATACACGCAATATAGAATACACATACACACAATATAGAATAAACATACATGCAATATAGATTATGCATATACGAAATATAGAATACACATACACGCAATATACACGCAATATAGAATATGCATACACACAATATAGAATACGCATACACGCAATATAGAATACGCATACACGCAATATAGAATACGCATACACGCAATATAAAATACACATACACGCAATATAGAAAACGCATACACGAAATATAGAATATTCATACACACAATAAAGAAAACAAATACACACAATATACAAGCAAAATAGAATACACATACACGCAATATAGAGTAGGCACACACACAATATAGAATATGCATACACACAATATACACGCAATATAGAATACACATACATGCAAAATAGAATACACATACACACAATATAGAAAAATAATACACACAATATACACGCAATATAAAATACACATACACGCAATATAGAATATGCATACATGCAATATAGAAAATGCATACACGCAATATAGAATACGCATACATGCAATATAGAATACACATACACACAATATAGAAAAATAATACACACAATATACACGCAATATAAAATACACATACACGCAATATAGAATATGCATACATGCAATATAGAAAATGCATACACGCAATATAGAATACGCATACACGCAATATAGAATACACATACACACAATATAGAAAACTAATACACACAATATAGAATAAACATACATGCAATATATAGATTATGCATACACGCAATATAGAATACACATACACGCAATATACACGTAATATAGAATACACATACACGCAATATGCACGCAATATAGAATATGCATACACACAATATAGAATACGCATACATGCAATATAGAATACGCATACACACAAAATAGAAAACACATACACACAATATAGAATAAACGTACATGCAATATAGATTACGCATACATGCAATATAGAATACACATACACGCAATATACACGCAATAGAGAATATGCATACACACAATGTAGAATACGCATACACGCAATATAGAATACGCATACACGCAATATAGAATACGCATACACGCAATATAGAATACGCATACACGCAATATAGAATACGCATACACACAATGTAGAATACACATACACGCAATATAGAAAATGCATACACGCAATATAGAATACTCATACACACAATATAGAAAACAAATACACACAATATACAAGCAAAATAGAATACACATACACGCAATATAGAATACGCACACACACAATATGGAATATGCATACACACAATATACACGCAATATAGAATACACATACATGCAATATAGAATACACATACACGCAATATAGAATACACATACATGCAATATAAAATGTGCATACACGCAATAAGGAAAACGCATAGACGCAATATAGAATACGCATAAACGCAATATAAAATACACATACACACAATATAGAAAACTAATACACTCAATATACACGCAATATAAAATACACATACACGCAATATAGAATACGCATACATGCAATATAGAAAAGGCATACACGCAATATAGAATACGCATACACGCAATATAAAATACACATACACGCAATATAGAAAACGCATACACGCAATATAGAATACTCATACACACAATATAGAAAACAAATACACACAATATACAAGCAAAATAGAATACACATACACGCAATATAGAATACGCACACACACAATATAGAATATGCATACACACAATATACACGCAATATAGAATACACATACATGCAATATAGAATACACATACACGCAATATAGAATACACATACATGCAATATAAAATGTGCATACACGCAATAAGGAAAACGCATAGACGCAATATAGAGTACACATACACGCAATATAGAATATGCATACACACAATATAGAATACGCATACACACAAAATAGAAAACACATACACACAATATAGAATAAACGTACATGCAATATAGATTACGCATACATGCAATATAGAATACACATACACGCAATATACACGCAATAGAGAATATGCATACACACAATGTAGAATACGCATACACGCAATAAAAAATACACATACACGCAATATAGAATACGCACACACACAATATAGAATATGCATACACACAATATAGAATACACATACATGCAATATAAAATGTGCATACACGCAATAAGGAAAACGCATAGACGCAATATAGAGTACACATACACGCAATATAAAATACACATACACACAATATAGAAAACTAATACACGCAATATACACGCAATATAAAATACACATACACGCAATATAGAATACGCATACATGCAATATAGAAAACGCATACACGCAATATAGTATACGCATACACGCAACATAGAATACTCATACACGCAATGTATAATACACATACACACAATATAGAAAACTAATACACACAATATAGAATAAACATACATGCAATATAGATTATGCATACATGCTATATAGAATACACATACACACAATATAGAAAACTAATACACACAATATAGAATAAACATACATGCAATATATATATTATGCATACACGCAATATAGAATACACATACACGCAATATACACGCAATATAGAATATGCATACACAATATAGAATACACATACACACAATATAGAATACGCATACACGCAATATAAAATACACATACACGCAATATAGAAAACGCATACACGAAATATAGAATACTCATACACACAATATAGAAAACAAATACACACAATATACAAGCAAAATAGAATACACATACACGCAATATAGAGTACGCACAGACACAATATAGATTATGCATACACACAATATACACGCAATATAGAATACACATACATGCAATATAGAATACACATACACACAATATAGAAAAATAATACACGTAATATACAAGCAATATAGAATACACATACACGCAATATAGAAAACGCATACACGAAATATAGAATACTCATACACAAAATAAAGAAAACAAATACACACAATATACAAGCAAAATAGAATACACATACACGCAATATAGAGTAGGCACACACACAATATAGAATATGCATACACACAATATACACGCAATATAGAATACACATACATGCAATATAGAATACACATACACACAATATAGAAAATTAATACACACAATATAGACGCAATATAAAATACACATACACGCAATATAGAATATGCATACATGCAATATAGAAAATGCATACACGCAATATAGAATACGCATACATGCAATATAGAATACACATACACACAATATAGAAAAATAATACACACAATATACACGCAATATAAAATTCACATACACGCAATATAGAATATGCATACATGCAATATAGAAAATGCATACACGCAATATAGAATACGCATACACGCAATATAGAATACACATACATGCAATATAGAATACGCATACACGCAAAATAGAATATGCATACACACAATATAGAAAACTAATACACACAATATAGAATAAACATACATGCAATATATAGATTATGCATACACGCAATATAGAATACACATACACGCAATATACACGCAATATAGAATACACATACACGCAATATGCACGCAATATAGAATATGCATACACACAATATAGAATACGCATACACGCAATATAGAATACGCATACACACAAAATAGAAAACACATACACACAATATAGAATAAACGTACATGCAATATAGATTACGCATACATGCAATATAGAATACACATACACGCAATATACACGCAATAGAGAATATGCATACACACAATGTAGAATACGCATACACGCAATATAGAATATGCATACACGCAATATAGAATACGCATACACGCAATATAAAATACACATACACGCAATATAGAAAACGCATACACGCAATATAGAATACTCATACACACAATATAGAAAACAAATACACACAATATACAAGCAAAATAGAATACACATACACGCAATATAGAATACGCACACACACAATATAGAATATGCATACACACAATATACACGCAATATAGAATACACATACATGCAATATAGAATACACATACACGCAATATAGAATACACATACATGCAATATAAAATGTGCATACAAGCAATAAGAAAAACGCATAGACGCAATATAGAATACGCATAAACGCAATATAAAATACACATACACACAATATAGAAAACTAATACACTCAATATACACGCAATATAAAATACACATACACGCAATATAGAATACGCATACATGCAATATAGAAAACAAATACACGCAATATAGAATACGCATACATGCAATATAGAATACGCATACACGCAAAATAGAATATGCATACACACAATACAGAATACGCATACACACAAAATAGAAAACACATACACACAATATAGAATAAACGTACATGCAATATAGATTACGCATACATGCAATATAGAATACACATACACGCAATATAAACGCAATAGAGAATATGCATACACACAATGTAGAATACGCATACATGCAATAAAAAATACACATACACGCAATATAGAATACGCACACACACAATATAGAATATGCATACACACAATATACACGCAATATAGAATACACATACATGCAATATAGAATACACATACACGCAATATAGAATACACATACATGCAATATAAAATGTGCATACACGCAATAAGTAAAACGCATAGACGCAATATAGAATACACATACACGCAATATAAAATACACATACACACAATATAGAAAACTAATACACGCAATATACACGCAATATAAAATACACATACACGCAATATAGAATACGCATAAATGCAATATAGAAAACGCATACACGCAATATAGAATACGCATACACGCAACATAGAATACTCATACACGCAATGTAGAATACACATACAAACAATATAGAAAACTAATACACACAATATAGAAAAAAACATACATGCAATATAGATTATGCATACATGCAATATAGAATACACATACACACAATATAGAAAACTAATACACACAATATAGAATAAACATACATGCAATATATAGATTATGCATACACGCAATATAGAATACACATACACGCAATATACACGCAATATAGAATATGCATACGCACAATATAGAATACGCATACACACAATATAGAATACGCATACACGCAATATAAAATACACATACACGCAATATAGAAAACGCATACACGAAATATAGAATACTCATACACACAATATAGAAAACAAATACACACAATATACAAGCAAAATAGAATACACATACACGCAATATAGAGTACGCACAGACACAATATAGAATATGCATACACACAATATACACGCAATATAGAATACACATACATGCAATATAGAATACACATACACACAATATAGAATACACATACAAACAATATAGAAAAATAATACACACAATATACACGCAATATAAAATACACATACACACAATATAGAAAACGCATACACGCAATATAGAATACGCATACACGCAATATAGAATACACATACACACAATATAGAAAACTAATACACACAATATAGAATAAACATACATGCAATATATAGATTATGCATACACGCAATATAGAGACACATACACGCAAAATACACGCAATATAGAATACACATACACGCAATATGCACGCAATATAGAATATGCATACACACAATATAGAATACGCATACACGCAATATAGAATACGCATACACGCAATATAAAATATACATACACGCAATATAGAAAACGCATACACAAAATATAGAATACTCATAGACACAATATAGAAAACAAATACACACAATATACAAGCAAAAAGGAATACACATACACGCAATATAGAGTACGCACACACACAATATAGAATATGCATACACAATATACACGCAATATAGAATACACATACACACAATATAGAAAACTAATACACGCAATATACACGCAATATAAAATACACATACACGCAATATAGAATACGCATACATGCAATATAGAAAACGCATACACGCAATATAGAATACGCATACATGCAATATAGAATACGCATACACGCAAAATAGAATATGCATACACACAATATAGAATACGCATACACACAAATTAGAAAACATACACACAATATACAAGCAAAATAGAATACACATACACGCAATATACACGCAATATAGAATATGCATACACACAATATAGATTACGCATACATGCAATATAGAATACACATACACTCAATATACACGCAATAGAGAATATGCATACAAACAATGTAGAATACGCATACACGCAATATAGAATACGCATACACGCAATATAAAATACACATACACGCAATATAGAAAACGCATACACGCAATATAGAATACTCATACACACAATATAGAAAACAAATACACACAATATACAAGCAAAATAGAATACACATACACGCAATATAGAATACGCACACACACAATATAGAATATGCATACACACAATATACACGCAATATAGAATACACATACATGCAATATAGAATACACATACACGCAATATAGAATACACATACATGCAATATAAAATGTGCATACACGCAATAAGGAAAACGCATAGACGCAATATAGAATACGCATACACGCAATATAAGATACACATACACAAAATATAGAAAACTAATACACGCAATATACACGCAATATAAAATACACATACACGCAATATAGAATACGCATACACGCAATATAGAAAACGCATACATGCAATATAGAATACGCCTACACGCAACATAGAATACTCATACACGCAACATAGAATACTCATACACTCAATGTAGAATACACATACACACAATATAGAAAACTAATACACACAATACAGAATAAACATACATGCAATATATAGATTATGCATACACGCAATATAGAATACACATACACGCAATATACACGCAATATAGAATATGCATACACACAATATAGAATACGCATACACACAATATAGAATACGCATACACGCAATATAAAATACACATACACGCAATATAGAAAACGCATACACGAAATATAGAATACTCATACACACAATATAGAAAACAAATACACACAATATACAAGCAAAATAGAATACACATACACGCAATATAGAGTACGCACAGACACAATATAGAATATGCATATACACAATATACACGCAATATAGAATACACATACATGCAATATAGAATACACATACACACATTATAGAATACACATACACACAATATAGAAAAATAATACACGCAATATACACGCAATATAAAATACACATACACGCAATATAGAATACGCATACATGCAATATAGAAAACTAATACACACAATATAGAATAAACATACATGCAATATAGATTACGCATACACGCAATATAGAATACACATACACACAATATAGAAAACTAATACACACAATATAGAGTAAACATACATGCAATATAGATTATGCATACACGCAATATAGAATACACATACACGCAATATAGAAAACGCATACACGAAATATAGAATACTCATACACACAATAAAGAAAACAAATACACACAATATACAAGCAAAATAGAATACACATACACGCAATATAGAGTAGGCACACACACAATATAGAATATGCATACACATAATATACACGCAATATAGAATACACATACATGCAATATAGAATACACATACACGCAATATAGAATACACATACACACAATATAGAAAAATAATACACACAATATACACTCAATATAAATACACATACACGCAATATAGAATATGCATACATGCAATATAGAAAACGCATACACGCAATATAGAATACGCATACACGCAATATAGAATACACATACACACAATATAGAAAACTAATACACACAATATAGAATAAACATACATGCAATATATAGATTATGCCTACACGCAATATAGAATACACATACACGCAATATACACGCAATATAGAATATGCATACACACAATATACACGCAATATAGAATACACATACATGCAATATAGAATACACATGCACGCAATATAGAATACACATACACACAATATAGAAAACTAATACACGCAATATACATGCAATATAAAATACACATACACGCAATATAGAATACGCATACATGCAATATAGAAAACGCATACACACAATATAGAATACGCATACACGCCATAAAGAATATACATACATGCAATATAGAATACGCATACACGCAAAATAGAATATGCATACACACAATATAGAATACACATACACACAAAATAGAAAACACATACACACAATATAGAATAAACATACATGCAAGATAGATTACGCATACATGCAATATGGAATACACATACACACAATATAAACGCAATATAGAATATGCATACACACAATGTAGAATACGCATACACTCAATATAGAATACGCATACACGCAATATAAAATACACATACACGCAATATAGAAAACGCAAACACGCAATATAGAATACTCATACACACAATATAGAAAACAAATACACACAATATACAAGCAAAATAGAATACACATACACACAATATAGAATACGCACACACACAATATAGAATATGCATACTCACAATATACACGCAATATAGAATACACATACACGCAATATAGAATACACATACACGCAATATAGAATACACATACATGCAATATAAAATGTGCATACACGCAATAAGGAAAACGCATAGACGCAATATAGAATACGCATACACGCAATATAAAATACACATACACACAATATAGAAAACTAATACAAGCAATATAAAATACACATACACGCAATATAGAATACGCATACTTGCAATATAGAAAACGCATACACGCAATATAGAATACGCATACACGCAATATAGAATACACATTCTTGCAAAATAGAATACTCATTCACGCAATGTAGAATACACACACACAATATAGAAAACTAATACACACAATATAGAATAAACATACATGCAATATAGATTACGCATACACGCAATATAGAATACACATACACACAATATCGAAAACTAATACACACAATATAGAATAAACATACATGCAATATATAGATTATGCATACACGCAATATAGAATACACATACACGCAATATACACGCAAAATAGAATATGCATTCACACAATACAGAATACGCATACACACAAAATAGAAAACACATACAATATAGAATAAACGTACATGCAATATAGATTACGCATACATGCAATATAGAATACACATACACGCAATATACACGCAATAGAGAATATGCATACACACAATGTAGACTACGCATACACGCAATAAAAAATACACATACACGCAATATAGAATACGCACACACACAATATAGAATATGCATACACACAATATACACGCAATATAGAATACACATACATGCAATATAGAATACACATACACGCAATATAGAATACACATACATGCAATATAAAATGTGCATACACGCAATAAGGAAAACGCATAGACGCAATATAGAATACACATACACGCAATATAAAATACACATACACACAATATAGAAAACTAATACACGCAATATACACGCAATATAAAATACACATACACGCAATATAGAATACGCATAAATGCAATATAGAAAACGCATACACGCAATATAGAATACGCATACACGCAACATAGAATACTCATACACGCAATGTAGAATACACATACAAACAATATAGAAAACTAATACACACAATATAGAAAAAAACATACATGCAATATAGATTATGCATACATGCAATATAGAATACACATACACACAATATAGAAAACTAATACACACAATATAGAATAAACATACATGCAATATATAGATTATGCATACACGCAATATAGAATACACATACACGCAATATACACGCAATATAGAATATGCATACACACAATATAGAATACGCATACACACAATATAGAATACGCATACACGCAATATAGAAAACGCATACACGAAATATAGAATACTCATACACACAATATAGAAAACAAATACACACAATAGACAAGCAAAATAGAATACACATACACGCAATATAGAGTACGCACAGACACAATATAGAATATGCATACACACAATATACACGCAATATAGAATACACATACATGCAATATAGAATACACATACACACAATATAGAATACACATACACACAATATAGAAAAATAATACACACAATATACACACAATATAAAATACACAAACATGCAATATAGAATATGCATACATGCAATATAGAAAACGCATATACGCAATATAGAATACGCATACACGCAATATAGAATACACATACACACAATATAGAAAACTAATACACACAATATAGAATAAACATACATGCAATATATAGATTATGCATACACGCAATATAGAATACACATACACGCAAAATACACGCAATATAGAATACACATACACGCAATATGCACGCAATATAGAATATGCATACACACAATATAGAATACGCATACACGCAATATAGAATACGCATACACGCAATATAAAATATACATACACGCAATATAGAAAACGCATACACAAAATATAGAATACTCATAGACACAATATAGAAAACAAATACACACAATATACAAGCAAAAAGGAATACACATACACGCAATATAGAGTACGCACACACACAATATAGAATATGCATACACACAATATAGAATACACATACACACAATATAGAAAACTAATACACGCAATATACACGCAATATAATATACACATACACGCAATATAGAATACGCATACATGCAATATAGAAAACACATACACGCAATATAGAATACGCATACATGCAATATAGAATACGCATACACGCAAAATAGAATATGCATACACACAATATAGAATACGCATACACACAAATTAGAAAACATACACACAATATATAAGCAAAATAGAATACACATACACGCAATATACACGCAATATAGAATATGCATACACACAATATAGATTACGCATACATGCAATATAGAATACACATACACTCAATATACACGCAATAGAGAATATGCATACACACAATGTAGAATACGCATACACGCAATATAGAATACGCATACACGCAATATAAAATACACATACACGCAATATAGAAAACGCATACACGCAATATAGAATACTCATACACACAATATAGAAAACAAATACACACAATATACAAGCAAAATAGAATACACATACACGCAATATAGAATACGCACACACACAATATAGAATATGCATACACACAATATACACGCAATATAGAATACACATACATGCAATATAGAATACACATACACGCAATATAGAATACACATACATGCAATATAAAATGTGCATACACGCAATAAGAAAAACGCATAGACGCAATATAGAATACGCATACACGCAATATAAGATACACATACACAAAATATAGAAAACTAATACACGCAATATACACGCAATATAAAATACACATACACGCAATATAGAATACGCATACACGCAATATAGAAAACGCATACATGCAATATAGAATACGCATACACGCAACATAGAATACTCATACACGCAACATAGAATACTCATACACGCAATGTAGAATACACATACACACAATATAGAAAACTAATACACACAATATAGAATAAACATACATGCAATATATAGATTATGCATACACGCAATATAGAATACACATACACGCAATATACACGCAATATAGAATATGCATACACACAATATAGAATACGCATACACACAATATAGAATACGCATACACGCAATATAAAATACACATACACGCAATATAGAAAACGCATACACGAAATATAGAATACTCATACACACAATATAGAAAACAAATACACACAATATACAAGCAAAATAGAATACACATACACGCAATATAGAGTACGCACAGACACAATATAGAATATGCATACACACAATATACACGCAATATAGAATACACATACATGCAATATAGAATACACATACACACAATATAGAATACACATACACACAATATAGAAAAATAATACACGCAATATACACGCAATATAAAATACACATACACGCAATATAGAATACGCATGCATGCAATATAGAAAACTAATACACACAATATAGAATAAACATACATGCAATATAGATTACGCATACACGCAATATAGAATAAACATACACACAATATAGAAAACTAATACACACAATATAGAGTAAACATACATGCAATATAGATTATGCATACACGCAATATAGAATACACATACACGCAATATAGAAAACGCATACACGAAATATAGAATACTCATACACACAATAAAGAAAACAAATACACACAATATACAAGCAAAATAGAATACACATACACGCAATATAGAGTAGGCACACACACAATATAGAATATGCATACACATAATATACACGCAATATAGAATACACATACATGCAATATAGAATACACATACACGCAATATAGAATACACATACACACAATATAGAAAAATAATACACACAATATACACGCAATATAAATACACATACACGCAATATAGAATATGCATACATGCAATATAGAAAACGCATACACGCAATATAGAATACGCATACACGCAATATAGAATACACATACACACAATATAGAAAACTAATACACACAATATAGAATAAACATACATGCAATATATAGATTATGCATACACGCAATATAGAATACACATACACGCAATATACACGCAATATGGAATATGCATACACACAATATACACGCAATATAGAATACACATACATGCAATATAGAATACACATGCACGCAATATAGAATACACATACACACAATATAGAAAACTAATACACGCAATATTCATGCAATATAAAATACACATACACGCAATATAGAATACGCATACATGCAATATAGAAAACGCATACACGCAATATAGAATACGCATACACGCAATAAAGAATATACATACATGCAATATAGAATACGCATACACGCAAAATAGAATATGCATACACACAATATAGAATACACATACACACAAAATAGAAAACACATACACACAATATAGAATAAACATACATGCAAGATAGATTACGCATACATGCAATATGGAATACACATACACACAATATAAACGCAATATAGAATATGCATACACACAATGTAGAATACGCATACACTCAATATAGAATACGCATACACGCAATATAAAATACACATACACGCAATATAGAAAACGCAAACACGCAATATAGAATACTCATACACACAATATAGAAAACAAATACACACAATATACAAGCAAAATAGAATACACATACACACAATATAGAATACGCACACACACAATATAGAATATGCATACTCACAATATACACGCAATATAGAATACACATACACGCAATATAGAATACACATACACGCAATATAGAATACACATACATGCAATATAAAATGTGCATACACGCAATAAGGAAAACGCATAGACGCAATATAGAATACGCATACACGCAATATAAAATACACATACACACAATATAGAAAACTAATACAAGCAATATAAAATACACATACACGCAATATAGAATACGCATACTTGCAATATAGAAAACGCATACACGCAATATAGAATACGCATACACGCAATATAGAATACACATTCTTGCAAAATAGAATACTCATTCACGCAATGTAGAATACACACACACAATATAGAAAACTAATACACACAATATAGAATAAACATACATGCAATATAGATTACGCATACACGCAATATAGAATACACATACACACAATATCGAAAACTAATACACACAATATAGAATAAACATACATGCAATATATAGATTATGCATACACGCAATATAGAATACACATACACGCAATATACACGCAAAATAGAATATGCATTCACACAATACAGAATACGCATACACACAAAATAGAAAACACATACAATATAGAATAAACGTACATGCAATATAGATTACGCATACATGCAATATAGAATACACATACACGCAATATACACGCAATAGAGAATATGCATACACACAATGTAGACTACGCATACACGCAATAAAAAATACACATACACGCAATATAGAATACGCACACACACAATATAGAATATGCATACACACAATATACACGCAATATAGAATACACATACATGCAATATAGAATACACATACACGCAATATAGAATACACATACATGCAATATAAAATGTGCATACACGCAATAAGGAAAACGCATAGACGCAATATAGAATACACATACACGCAATATAAAATACACATACACACAATATAGAAAACTAATACACGCAATATACACGCAATATAAAATACACATACACGCAATATAGAATACGCATAAATGCAATATAGAAAACGCATACACGCAATATAGAATACGCATACACGCAACATAGAATACTCATACACGCAATGTAGAATACACATACAAACAATATAGAAAACTAATACACACAATATAGAAAAAAACATACATGCAATATAGATTATGCATACATGCAATATAGAATACACATACACACAATATAGAAAACTAATACACACAATATAGAATAAACATACATGCAATATATAGATTATGCATACACGCAATATAGAATACACATACACGCAATATACACGCAATATAGAATATGCATACACACAATATAGAATACGCATACACACAATATAGAATACGCATACACGCAATATAGAAAACGCATACACGAAATATAGAATACTCATACACACAATATAGAAAACAAATACACACAATAGACAAGCAAAATAGAATACACATACACGCAATATAGAGTACGCACAGACACAATATAGAATATGCATACACACAATATACACGCAATATAGAATACACATACATGCAATATAGAATACACATACACACAATATAGAATACACATACACACAATATAGAAAAATAATACACACAATATACACGCAATATAAAATACACAAACATGCAATATAGAATATGCATACATGCAATATAGAAAACGCATATACGCAATATAGAATACGCATACACGCAATATAGAATACACATACACACAATATAGAAAACTAATACACACAATATAGAATAAACATACATGCAATATATAGATTATGCATACACGCAATATAGAATACACATACACGCAAAATACACGCAATATAGAATACACATACACGCAATATGCACGCAATATAGAATATGCATACACACAATATAGAATACGCATACACGCAATATAGAATACGCATACACGCAATATAAAATATACATACACGCAATATAGAAAACGCATACACAAAATATAGAATACTCATAGACACAATATAGAAAACAAATACACACAATATACAAGCAAAAAGGAATACACATACACGCAATATAGAGTACGCACACACACAATATAGAATATGCATACACACAATATAGAATACACATACACACAATATAGAAAACTAATACACGCAATATACACGCAATATAATATACACATACACGCAATATAGAATACGCATACATGCAATATAGAAAACACATACACGCAATATAGAATACGCATACATGCAATATAGAATACGCATACACGCAAAATAGAATATGCATACACACAATATAGAATACGCATACACACAAATTAGAAAACATACACACAATATATAAGCAAAATAGAATACACATACACGCAATATACACGCAATATAGAATATGCATACACACAATATAGATTACGCATACATGCAATATAGAATACACATACACTCAATATACACGCAATAGAGAATATGCATACACACAATGTAGAATACGCATACACGCAATATAGAATACGCATACACGCAATATAAAATACACATACACGCAATATAGAAAACGCATACACGCAATATAGAATACTCATACACACAATATAGAAAACAAATACACACAATATACAAGCAAAATAGAATACACATACACGCAATATAGAATACGCACACACACAATATAGAATATGCATACACACAATATACACGCAATATAGAATACACATACATGCAATATAGAATACACATACACGCAATATAGAATACACATACATGCAATATAAAATGTGCATACACGCAATAAGGAAAACGCATAGACGCAATATAGAATACGCATACACGCAATATAAGATACACATACACAAAATATAGAAAACTAATACACGCAATATACACGCAATATAAAATACACATACACGCAATATAGAATACGCATACACGCAATATAGAAAACGCATACATGCAATATAGAATACGCATACACGCAACATAGAATACTCATACACGCAACATAGAATACTCATACACGCAATGTAGAATACACATACACACAATATAGAAAACTAATACACACAATATAGAATAAACATACATGCAATATATAGATTATGCATACACGCAATATAGAATACACATACACGCAATATACACGCAATATAGAATATGCATACACACAATATAGAATACGCATACACACAATATAGAATACGCATACACGCAATATAAAATACACATACACGCAATATAGAAAACGCATACACGAAATATAGAATACTCATACACACAATATAGAAAACAAATACACACAATATACAAGCAAAATAGAATACACATACACGCAATATAGAGTACGCACAGACACAATATAGAATATGCATACACACAATATACACGCAATATAGAATACACATACATGCAATATAGAATACACATACACACAATATAGAATACACATACACACAATATAGAAAAATAATACACGCAATATACACGCAATATAAAATACACATACACGCAATATAGAATACGCATGCATGCAATATAGAAAACTAATACACACAATATAGAATAAACATACATGCAATATAGATTACGCATACACGCAATATAGAATAAACATACACACAATATAGAAAACTAATACACACAATATAGAGTAAACATACATGCAATATAGATTATGCATACACGCAATATAGAATACACATACACGCAATATAGAAAACGCATACACGAAATATAGAATACTCATACACACAATAAAGAAAACAAATACACACAATATACAAGCAAAATAGAATACACATACACGCAATATAGAGTAGGCACACACACAATATAGAATATGCATACACATAATATACACGCAATATAGAATACACATACATGCAATATAGAATACACATACACGCAATATAGAATACACATACACACAATATAGAAAAATAATACACACAATATACACGCAATATAAATACACATACACGCAATATAGAATATGCATACATGCAATATAGAAAACGCATACACGCAATATAGAATACGCATACACGCAATATAGAATACACATACACACAATATAGAAAACTAATACACACAATATAGAATAAACATACATGCAATATATAGATTATGCATACACGCAATATAGAATACACATACACGCAATATACACGCAATATGGAATATGCATACACACAATATACACGCAATATAGAATACACATACATGCAATATAGAATACACATGCACGCAATATAGAATACACATACACACAATATAGAAAACTAATACACGCAATATTCATGCAATATAAAATACACATACACGCAATATAGAATACGCATACATGCAATATAGAAAACGCATACACGCAATATAGAATACGCATACACGCAATAAAGAATATACATACATGCAATATAGAATACGCATACACGCAAAATAGAATATGCATACACACAATATAGAATACACATACACACAAAATAGAAAACACATACACACAATATAGAATAAACATACATGCAAGATAGATTACGCATACATGCAATATGGAATACACATACACACAATATAAACGCAATATAGAATATGCATACACACAATGTAGAATACGCATACACTCAATATAGAATACGCATACACGCAATATAAAATACACATACACGCAATATAGAAAACGCAAACACGCAATATAGAATACTCATACACACAATATAGAAAACAAATACACACAATATACAAGCAAAATAGAATACACATACACACAATATAGAATACGCACACACACAATATAGAATATGCATACTCACAATATACACGCAATATAGAATACACATACACGCAATATAGAATACACATACACGCAATATAGAATACACATACATGCAATATAAAATGTGCATACACGCAATAAGGAAAACGCATAGACGCAATATAGAATACGCATACACGCAATATAAAATACACATACACACAATATAGAAAACTAATACAAGCAATATAAAATACACATACACGCAATATAGAATACGCATACTTGCAATATAGAAAACGCATACACGCAATATAGAATACGCATACACGCAATATAGAATACACATTCTTGCAAAATAGAATACTCATTCACGCAATGTAGAATACACACACACACAATATAGAAAACTAATACACACAATATAGAATAAACATACATGCAATATAGATTACGCATACACGCAATATAGAATACACATACACACAATATCGAAAACTAATACACACAATATAGAATAAACATACATGCAATATATAGATTATGCATACACGCAATATAGAATACACATACACGCAATATACACGCAAAATAGAATATGCATTCACACAATACAGAATACGCATACACACAAAATAGAAAACACATACACACAATATAGAATAAACGTACATGCAATATAGATTACGCATACATGCAATATAGAATACACATACATGCAATATACACGCAATAGAGAATATGCATACACACAATGTAGAATACGCATACACGCAATAAAAAATACACATACACGCAATATAGAATACGCACACACACAATATAGAATATGCATACACACAATATACACGCAATATAGAATACACATACATGCAATATAGAATACACATACACGCAATATAGAATACACATACATGCAATATAAAATGTGCATACACGCAATAAGGAAAACGCATAGACGCAATATAGAATACACATACACGCAATATAAAATACACATACACACAATATAGAAAACTAATACACGCAATATACACGCAATATAAAATACACATACACGCAATATAGAATACGCATAAATGCAATATAGAAAACGCATACACGCAATATAGAATACGCATACACGCAACATAGAATACTCATACACGCAATGTAGAATACACATACAAACAATATAGAAAACTAATACACACAATATAGAATAAACATACATGCAATATAGATTATGCATACATGCAATATAGAATACACATACACACAATATAGAAAACTAATACACACAATATAGAATAAACATACATGCAATATATAGATTATGCATACACGCAATATAGAATACACATACACGCAATATACACGCAATATAGAATATGCATACACACAATATAGAATACGCATACACACAATATAGAATACGCATACACGCAATATAGAAAACGCATACACGAAATATAGAATACTCATACACACAATATAGAAAACAAATACACACAATATACAAGCAAAATAGAATACACATACACGCAATATAGAGTACGCACAGACACAATATAGAATATGCATACACACAATATACACGCAATATAGAATACACATACATGCAATATAGAATACACATACACACAATATAGAATACACATACACACAATATAGAAAAATAATACACACAATATACACGCAATATAAAATACACAAACATGCAATATAGAATATGCATACATGCAATATAGAAAACGCATACACGCAATATAGAATACGCATACACGCAATATAGAATACACATACACACAATATAGAAAACTAATACACACAATATAGAATAAACATACATGCAATATATAGATTATGCATACACGCAATATAGAATACACATACACGCAAAATACACGCAATATAGAATACACATACACGCAATATGCACGCAATATAGAATATGCATACACACAATATAGAATACGCATACACGCAATATAGAATACGCATACACGCAATATAAAATATACATACACGCAATATAGAAAACGCATACACAAAATATAGAATACTCATAGACACAATATAGAAAACAAATACACACAATATACAAGCAAAAAGGAATACACATACACGCAATATAGAGTACGCACACACACAATATAGAATATGCATACACGCAATATAGAATACACATACACACAATATAGAAAACTAATACACGCAATATACACGCAATATAAAATACACATACACGCAATATAGAATACGCATACATGCAATATAGAAAACACATACACGCAATATAGAATACGCATACATGCAATATAGAATACGCATACACGCAAAATAGAATATGCATACACACAATATAGAATACGCATACACACAAATTAGAAAACATACACACAATATACAAGCAAAATAGAATACACATACACGCAATATACACGCAATATAGAATATGCATAAACACAATATAGATTACGCATACATGCAATATAGAATACACATACACTCAATATACACGCAATAGAGAATATGCATACACACAATGTAGAATACGCATACACGCAATATAGAATACGCATACACGCAATATAAAATACACATACACGCAATATAGAAAACGCATACACGCAATATAGAATACTCATACACACAATATAGAAAACAAATACACACAATATACAAGCAAAATAGAATACACATACACACAATATAGAATACGCACACACACAATATAGAATATGCATACACACAATATACACGCAATATAGAATACACATACATGCAATATAGAATACACATACACGCAATATAGAATACACATACATGCAATATAAAATGTGCATACACGCAATAAGGAAAACGCATAGACGCAATATAGAATACGCATACACGCAATATAAGATACACATACACAAAATATAGAAAACTAATACACGCAATATACACGCAATATAAAATACACATACACGCAATATAGAATACGCATACACGCAATATAGAAAACGCATACATGCAATATAGAATACGCATACACGCAACATAGAATACTCATACACGCAACATAGAATACTCATACACGCAATGTAGAATACACATACACACAATATAGAAAACTAATACACACAATATAGAATAAACATACATGCAATATATAGATTATGCATACACGCAATATAGAATACACATACACGCAATATACACGCAATATAGAATATGCATACACACAATATAGAATACGCATACACACAATATAGAATACGCATACACGCAATATAAAATACACATACACGCAATATAGAAAACACATACACGAAATATAGAATACTCATACACACAATATAGAAAACAAATACACACAATATACAAGCAAAATAGAATACACATACACGCAATATAGAGTACGCACAGACACAATATAGAATATGCATACACACAATATACACGCAATATAGAATACACATACATGCAATATAGAATACACATACACACAATATAGAATACACATACACACAATATAGAAAAATAATACACGCAATATACACGCAATATAAAATACACATACACGCAATATAGAATACGCATGCATGCAATATAGAAAACTAATACACACAATATAGAATAAACATACATGCAATATAGATTACGCATACACGCAATATAGAATACACATACACACAATATAGAAAACTAATACACACAATATAGAGTAAACAAACATGCAATATAGATTATGCATACACGCAATATAGAATACACATACACGCAATATACACGCAATATAGAATATGCATACGCACAATATAGAATACGCATACACGCAATATAGAATACGCATACACGCAATATAAAATACACATACACGCAATATAGAAAACGCATACACGAAATATAGAATACTCATACACACAATAAAGAAAACAAATACACACAATATACAAGCAAAATAGAATACACATACACGCAATATAGAGTAGGCACACACACAATATAGAATATGCATACACATAATATACACGCAATATAGAATACACATACATGCAATATAGAATACACATACACGCAATATAGAATACACATACACACAATATAGAAAAATAATACACACAATATACACGCAATATAAATACACATACACGCAATATAGAATATGCATACATGCAATATAGAAAACGCATACACGCAATATAGAATACGCATACATGCAATATAGAATACACATACACACAATATAGAAAACGAATACACACAATATAGAATAAACATACATGCAATATATAGATTATGCATACACGCAATATAGAATACACATACACGCAATATACACGCAATATAGAATATGCATACACACAATATACACGCAATATAGAATACACATACATGCAATATAGAATACACATGCACGCAATATAGAATACACATACACACAATATAGAAAACTAATACACGCAATATACATGCAATATAAAATACACATACACGCAATATAGAATACGCATACATGCAATATAGAAAACGCATACACGCAATATAGAATACGCATACACGCAATAAAGAATATACATACATGCAATATAGAATACGCATACACGCAAAATAGAATATGCATACACACAATATAGAATACACATACACACAAAATAGAAAACACATACACACAATATAGAATAAACATACATGCAAGATAGATTACGCATACATGCAATATGGAATACACATACACACAATATAAACGCAATATAGAATATGCATACACACAATGTAGAATACGCATACACTCAATATAGAATACGCATACACGCAATATAAAATACACATACACGCAATATTGAAAACGCAAACAAGCAATATAGAATACTCATACACACAATATAGAAAACAAATACACACAATATACAAGCAAAATAGAATACACATACACACAATATAGAATACGCACACACACAATATAGAATATGCATACTCACAATATACACGCAATATAGAATACACATACATGCAATATAGAATACACATACACGCAATATAGAATACACATACATGCAATATAAAATGTGCATACACGCAATAAGGAAAACGCATAGACGCAATATAGAATACGCATACACGCAATATAAAATACACATACACACAATATAGAAAACTAATACACGCAATATAAAATACACATACACGCAATATAGAATACGCATACATGCAATATAGAAAACGCATACACGCAATATAGAATACGCATACACGCAATATAGAATATACATTCTTGCAAAATAGAATACTCATTCACGCAATGTAGAATACACACACACAATATAGAAAACTAATACACACAATATAGAATAAACATACATGCAATATAGATTACGCATACACGCAATATAGAATACACATACACACAATATCGAAAACTAATACACACAATATAGAATAAACATACATGCAATATATAGATTATGCATACACGCAATATAGAATACACATACACGCAATATACACGCAATATAGAATATGCATACACACAATATAGAATACGTATACACGCAATATAGAATATGCATACACGCAATATAAAATACACATACACGCAATATAGAAAACGCATACACGAAATATAGAATACTCATACACACAATATAGAAAACAAATACACACAATATACAAGCAAAATAGAATACACATACACGCAATATAGAGTACGCACCCACACAATATAGAATATGCATACACACAATATACACGCAATATAGAATACACATACATGCAATATAGAATACACATACACGCAATATAGAATACACATACACACAATATAGAAAAATAATACACACAATATACACGCAATATAAAATACACATACACGCAATATAGAATATGCATACATGCAATATAGAAAACGCATACACGCAATATAGAATACGCATACACGCAATATAGAATACATATACAAGCAAAATAGAATACACATACACGCAATATAGAATACGCACACACACAATATAGATTATGCATACACACAATATACATGCAATATAGAATACACATACATGCAATATAGAATACACATACACGCAATAAGGAAAACGCATAGACACAATATAGAATACGCATACACGCAATATAAAATACACATACACGCAATATAGAATACTCATACACGCAATATAGAATACACATACACACAATATAGAAAACTAATACACACAATATAGAATAAACATACATGCAATATAGATTACGCATACACGCTTTATAGAATACACATACACACAATATAGAAAACTTCTCGGTTGCGTATGTAACCTCCGTTCCCTGATGGAGGGAACGAGACGTCGTGTCGAAGAAGCGACACTAGGGGTCTCTCTTGAGTGCCGAAAGATACCTCTGATCTATGAAAAAAGGCCAATGAGAGTTGGCGAACAGTATTTGCATACTCCGCCTCCGGATACGGATATAAAGGTGAGAGAAATACGCTCGTTCATTCAGGATTTTTCTGAGGAGCCGGGAGTGTTCCGGGCACCTCAGCGGCTCGGCTCAGCGACGTGGCCGGGAAGACACGACGTCTCGTTCCCTCCATCAGGGAACGGAGGTTACATACGTAACCGAGACGTTCCCCGTCTGTCGCTCACTTCGACGTCGTGTCGAAGAAGCGACACTAGGGGTCCACTTCAAAACTCGCCATGCGCTGAGCCGTGTACGTGTACTGCTTACACAGTACTTATACTGCTTACGGGCAGGTATTTCTACGTGCACAGCGACCAACTGTGTTCAGGCTGCACGTACTCTTCCCCAATGCCCCGAAAGAGTCGTCAGAATCCTTTTGGTTACCCTAGGGGGGAACAAGGTGACGCTCCCAACTAGGGAACGGGCCAAGCCTGGCTGGGCCTCTTTTCTCTCTATGTTTACTCGGCATAGAGCAAGAGCAGCCGGGGCCCTTACCGCATCGAGGGAAGGGGGTCTTATTCACGAATTCCTATTCTTTTAGGGGGAAAAGACCCTGTGGAGGCCACACCCGCCCAGCAGGGGAGGTAAAGGTGGCAAAATACATCACATGGCCACTTTGGGCATGTGGGAGGAAATGGCGCGGTGGTAGATCCAACCTTGAGGAGGGGGGAGTTGCTACAACACGGCGACCGGAGGGCAACGAAGGGCTGGACGCGGGTCAGCTCGTAAGGTGACCGTACCGTGGAATTACACACAGGAGGAGTCCCGTAGGAGGCCTGATCTGTGGAGCACCTATTCCAGTAGGGGTAGCCGGAGGTACCCGTAGTGGACTGGACCAGCACGTTCCTCCGCTGAACTGCTGCGGGCCCGAAGGGCTAGGGAGGAATCAACCAGGGACCTAGGTCCTCTGGGACAAAAGCGCACTGTTTTGCCTTGGCAGAGGGAAACGGCGCTGGAACAAGCGTTTCACCCGGTCAGATCATCGACGTGTACCGAGTTCTACGGTCTCGGACCTGAGAGAACACGGGACGAGACTGACTCAACCCTGAGATCATAAGGGTGTTAGGTGCAGCCCAGCCCGCAGCTCTGCAAATGTCTGCTAGGGAGGTGCCGTAGCCAGTGCCCATAAGGATGCCACGCTCCTAGTGGAGTGGGCTCGAACCCGTAAAGGGGGGACATGGCCTGGGTGTGATAGGCCAACTGAATGGCATCCACCACCCAGTGAGACACCTCTGTTTGGAGACAGCGTTCCCTTTCTGCTGTCCTCCAAAGCGGACAAAGAGCCGCTCAGAGCGCCTGAAGCTCTGGGTGCGTTCCAGGTAGGCATGCAAGGCACCGGACATGACAGTGAGAGGGGCTGGGTCTGCCTCCTCCCGGGGCAGCGCTTGTAGGTTCACTACCTGATCTCCAGAGGGCGTGGTAGGAACCATGGGCACATAGCTCAGTCGAGGTCTTAGGATCACATGAGTATCTGCCGGACCGAGCTCCAGGCAAATGTCGTTAGTAGGGAACGCTTGCAGGTCCCCGACCCTGTTGATGGAAGTGAGCGCGATCAGCAGGGCCGTCTTTTCAGGAGAGGGCCCTGAGCCAACTGATTCTAGCGACTCGGGGGGGGATCTCTGAAGACCGGCGAGGACCACCGAGAGATCCCAGGAGGGGAACAGGTTTGGCCGGGAGGGGTTTAACCTCCGGGCACCTCTTGGGAACCTGACGATTAAGTCGTGCTTACCCAGAGACTTGCTGTCTACTGGGTCGTGGTGAGCTGCAATAGTGGCAACATACACCTTCAAGGTGGATGGGGACAGCCTCCCCTCCAACCTCTCCTGTAGGAACAGGAGCACAGACCTAACTGCGCACCTCTGTGGGTCTTCTGCCCGGGAAGAACACCAATTCACGAACAGACGCCACTTCGGGGTGTAGAGTTGCCTGGTAGAAGGGGCTCTGGCTTGGTTGATCGTGGCTACGACCGTGGGTGGTAGACCAGCTAGATCTTCCGCATCCCGTTCAGGGTCCAGACGTGGAGGTTCCAAAGGTCTGGGTGCGGATGCCAGTGCGTGCCCCATCCCTGAGAAAGAAGGTCCTTCCTCAGGGGAATTCGCCAGGGAGGGGCTGTCGCGAGGAGTACAAGGTCCAAGAACCAGGCCCGAGTGGCCAGTAAGGAGCCACTCGAGTGACTTGCTCCTCGTCCTCCCTGACCTTGCACAGCACCTGTGCAAGAATGCTCACTGGGGGAATGCGTACTTGCGCAGCCCAGCCGGCCAGCTGTGTGCCAGTGCATCTGCCCCGAGGGGAGCCTCTGAACGGGCGTACCAGAGCGGGCAGTGGGAGGTCTCTCGGGAGGCAGAGGGGTCTACCTGGGCCTTGCCGAACCGTTCCCAAATCAGCTGAACCGAGTGGTGGTGAAGCCTCCACTCTCCGCCAGGCAAGCGTTGTCATGACAGTGCGTCCGCTATCACATTGAGGTTGCCGGGGATGTGAGTGGCACGCAGCGACTTGAGTCGGTGCTGGCTCCAAAGGAGGAGACGACGGGCGAGTTGTGACATGTGACGGGAGCGTACGCCGCCTTGGCGATTTATGTACGCGACCGCAGTTGTGCTGTCCGACCTGACTTGGATATGTTCGTCCCGAATTAACGGGAGAAACTTCCGCAGGGCAAAAAGGACGGTCAACAACTCGAGGCAGTTGATGTGCCAACGCAGCTGGGCCCCTTTCCAACGGCCTGAGGCTGCGTGCCCGTTGCAAACGGCGCTCCAACCCAATCTGGAGGCGTCGGTCGTGACCAGGACGCGTCTGGACACCTTCTGTAGGGGCACTCCAGCCCGTAAGAAACAGGGGTCTGTCCAGGGGTTGAATGTCTGACGGCAGGCGGGGGTGATTGTTACCCAGTGCGTGCCGTGGCGCCATGCTCGTCTCGGGACTCGGGTCTGGAGCCAGTGTTGGAGCGGTCTCATATGCATCATCCCCAGCGGCGCGACCGCCGCGGAGGACGCCATATGCCCCAGGAGCCTCTGGAAAAGTTTTAAGGGGACCGCTGTGCCTGACCTGAAGGCGGCGAGGCAGTTCAACACTGACTGGGCACGCTCGTTGGTGAGACGTGCCGACATTGAGACCGAGTCTAACTCCATCCCGAGAAAAGAGATGCTCTGAACTGGAGTGAGCTGGCTCTTTTCCCAGTTGACCTGAAGCCCCAGACGGCTGAGGTGCCTGAGCACCTGGTCTCTGTGGGTTTTGCATAGTAACTCTCGCGAGAGGACAGAGACAGGCCGAAGGGGAGGACTTTGTACTGATACACCTGGCCCCCGAACGCAAACCGCAGGTAGGGGCGGTGTCGGGGCAGGATGGAGACGTGGAAGTACGCGTCCTTCAGGTCTACCGCTGCGAACCAATCTAGATGCCGAACGCAGGTTAAGCGTGAGCATTTTGAACGGGAGTTTGTGCAACGCTCGGTTGAGAACTCGCAGGTCCAAGATTGGTCGTAAGCGGCCGCTTTTCTTGGGTACGATGAAGTAAGGGCTGTAGAAACCCTTCTTCATCTCGGTTGGAGGGACAGGCTCTATCGCGTCTTTGGCCAGAAGAGTCGCGATTTCCGCGCGCAGGGAGTGGGTGTGTTCGCCGTGTACTGCGGAAAAGCGGACGCCCATGAAGGGGGGCGGGGGCCTGGCAAACTGAATTGCGTAACCGAGTCGGATGGTCCAGGCCAGCCAGCGAGATGGGTTGGGAAGTGAAAGCCACGCGTCCAACCTCTGCGCTAGGAGCACCAAAGGGACGATTAATTTTGACGTACCTGGCGGGGCTTCGCAGCGGGGCGGAGCAGGTAGGGCAGCGTTGGGGCAACCCGCGGCTGAGGGGCTGAGAAGAGACTCAAGCACTTACCTTGCTGCGCACACCCGGCAGGTGGCGGGTTAGCGACTGAGGAGGAGGTCCTGGGTAGGCGTCCTCTAGACTTGTCGGAACCAGCCGGCCGGGGGACAGTCGTGGGGCTGAAGACGGGTGGTCCGTGTCCAGGAAGCCAGGACTGTTGATATCTGGGGGCAAAGTGCCGTGAGAACGGCATTTGCGGGCCAGGTGACCCAGAGACAAAGGGAAATAGCTCATTACAGAGAAAATGAGAATGTGAAAATTAATTAGACAAGAAAAAATTCTCCTCCCGGCCCTCCACCGGGGACGGAGCGGTCTTACCAGCCTCCGGAGCTAACATCTTGGTCCCTGGGTCGAACGTCTACGGACAACCTGGGAGCCTTCCGTGTCCTCGAGGGGGTCCGTGAGACGGGGGCGTCGACGCTGGGGCTGAGAGCTGGGCCCGGGTTGAGGCGGAGCAGAGTGTTTCATAGCCGCAGGAGGACGCCCGTCGGCGAGCAGACGGGGCATGACCCATGGCGGCAGGCTTGCGGCGGGGCAGGATGTGCAGTGGCCTCCGTCTGCCTCACCGCTGAGGACTGCTGGGCAGAGTCATCAACGGTGGCGCCGAATGGACGGAGCTGGGAGACGGGGGTGTGGGAGAAGGTGTGCCTTGTCCGCCTCCCGCATTTCGACCAGGCCCAGTCCACAGGTGCGTTTCTGGACCACAAGGGGTGGCCATCGCCTGTTCGAGTGCCGGCGCTTCTGACCTCTGTGGCCCGGGGGCGCGGTTGGTCATCCAGCGCAGTTCCTGCAGCACATCAAGAACAGGACTACCCAAGGTGCAAGTTTTGAAGCGCCTTGGCCTGGCGTTGGTTGCAGGAAGGGCCGTGGCACGCAGAGTGGAAGCGGTCTGGGACCGTTCCACCGCGAGGGTAGTGAGAGCGGAGGAGCGAAGAAGCCTTGGCTTAGCTCAACTCGTCGTGCACGTCCGGGAAGAAAGGAACGGGGGGGGGGCGTGGCTGTGAGCGGCGCACCTGCCCGCGGAACCGATCAAGTAGCCCGGGAAAGCATAGCGGATCTCCGTGCGTCAGGCTCAGGCTGGGCGGCAGACCCGAAGGTGGCGGCCCAGGCGAACGATCAGCATCCGATGCCGCTGTAACGCTCTCCGATGCAGCGGTGATGTCATCCAATTCTGAGGCAAGCAAGCGTGCTGGGGAGGCGGGCGGTTCGAGGGGGTTTACCCGGCGAACAGAGCCCGTCATATTCCCCAAATCGCCTTCATCGCCCGCGGCGCCTGCGCCGATCCCGTAGGAAGAAGGCGGAGCGCGGGGGGCGGCTGAAGTGGCTTTCTCTCATTACAAAAGAAAGCCGTGTGACCGCAATGCTATAACGGCCATGTTCTCACACTGAGAAGATGAACCATTGGAGAGAATACTCATCCCGAGCTCAGACGGAAGCAAACAAGCGTGCCGGGGAGGCGGGAAGTTCGAGGGGGTTTACCCGGCAAACAGAGCCCGTCATTGTCCCCAAATCGTGTTCATCGCCCGCGGCGCCTGCGTCAATCCCGTAGGAAGGAGGCGAGGCGCGGGGGGCGGCTGAAACGGCTTTCTCTCATTACAAAAGAAAGCCACACGACCGCAATGTTGCCATGGCTATGTTCTCGCACTGAGAACATGAACCATTCATAAAACACTGCCTGCGTGCGATCGCAGCCCAGGCATGCAAGACAGTGTTTTATGACCGAGAGAGGTGGGGAGAAATCACCGCATCCAGAAACTACACAGGGGCGGAAATTACATCTTTATAAAGACGCGTCCTGAAAAGGACATTCAACGCCGCTATGTAATGCTCTTTCAGAGAAATAAACTCTTTTGTGGAGAGAATCACTCTTTCAACTCTTTTAACTCTGCGCTGTCGAAGCGCCCAGGGGCAAACTGCACGCCGGCAGTGAAGAGAAAAGCCGCTGTAGTGCGCCGTAAATCCAACAGCAAAGCAGAGCGTCAGAGGATCAGAAGCAGGATCAGTTGTGTTACTCGCAGCTGACTGCATACACACGACCATCGGCTCCGAAGAAAATTACTGAATGAACGAGCGTATTTCTCTCGCCTTTATATCCGTATCCGGAGCGGAGTATGCACATACTGTTCGCCAACTCTCATTGGCCTTTTTTCATAGATCAGAGGTATCTTTCGGCGCTCAAGAGAGACCCCTAGTGTCGCTTCTTCGTCACGACGTCGAAGTGAGCGACAGACGGGGAACTAATACACACAATATAGAATAAACATACATGCAATATATAGATTATGCATACACGCAATATAGAATACAAATACACGCAATATACACGCAATATAGAATATGCATACACACAATATAAACGCAATATAGAATAAACATACATGCAATATAGAATACACATACACGCAATATAGAATACACATACACACAATATATAAAACTAATACACGCAATATACACGCAATATAAAATACACATACACGCAATGTAGAATACGCATACATGCAATATAGAAAACGCATACACGCAATATAGAAGACGCATACACGCAATATAGAATACACATACATGCAATATAGAATACGCATACACGCAAAATAGAATATGCATACACACAATATAGAATACGCATACACACAAAATAGAAAACACATACACACAATATAGAATAAACATACATGCAATATAGATTACGCATACAGGCAATATAGAATACACATACACACAATATAGAAATCTAATACACACAATATAGAATAAACATACATGCAATATATAGATGATGCATACACGCAATATAGAATACACATACACGCAATATACACGCAATATAGAATATGCATACACACAATATAGAATATGCATACAAGCAATATAGAATACGCATACACGCAATATAAAATACACATACACGCAATATAGAAAACGCATACACGAAATATAGAATACTCATACACACAATATAGAAAACAAATACACACAATATACAAGCAAAATAGAATACACATACACGCAATATAGAGTACGCACACACACAATATAGAATATGCATACACACAATATACACGCAATATAGAATACACATACATGCAATATAGAATACACATACACGCAATATAGAATACACATACACACAATATAGAATACACATACATGCAATTTAGAATACGCATACACGCAAAATATAATATGCATACACACAATATAGAATACGCATACACACAAAATAGAAAACACATACACACAATATAGAATAAACATACATGCAATATAGAATACACATACAAGCAATATACACGCAATATAGAATATGCATACACACAATGTAGAATACGCATACACGCAATATAGAATACGCATACACGCAATATAAAATACACATACACGCAATATAGAAAACGCATACACGCAATATAGAATACTCATACACACAATATAGAAAACAAATACACACAATATACAAGCAAAATAGAATACACATACACGCAATATAGAATACGCACACACACAATATAGAATATGCATACACACAATATACACGCAATATAGAATACACATACACGCAATATAGAAAACTAATACACGCAATATAGAATAAACATACATGCAAAATAGATTAAGCATACACGCAATATAGAATACACATACACACAATATAGAAAACTAATACACGCAATATAGAATAAACATACATGCAAAATAGATTAAGCATACACGCAATATAGAATACACATACACACAATATAGAAAACTAATACACACAATATAGAATAAACATACATGCAATATATAGATTATGCATACACACAATATAGAATACACATACACGCAATATAGAATATGCATACACACAATATAGAATACGCATACACGCAATATAGAATACGCATACACGCAATATAAAATACACATACACAAAATATAGAAAACGCATACACGAAAAATAGAATACTCATACACACAATATAGAAAACAAATACACACAATATACAAGCAAAAACGAATACACATACACGCAATATAGAGTACGCACACACAAAATATAGAATATGCATACACACAATATACATGCAATATAGAATACGCATACATGCAATATAGAAAATGCATACACGCAATATAGAATATGCATACACGCAATATAGAATACACATACATGCAATATAGAATACGCATACACGCAAAATAGAATATGCATACACACAATATAGAATACGCATACACACAAAATAGAAAACGCATACACGCAATATAGAATACTCATACACACAATATAGAAAACAAATACACACAATATACAAGCAAAATAGAATACACATACACGCAATATAGAATACGCACACACACAATATAGAATATGCATACACACAATATACACGCAATATAGAATACACATACATGCAATATAGAATACACATACATGCAATATAGAATACACATACACGCAATATAGAATACACAAACATGCAATATAAAATGTGCATACACGCAATAAGGAAAACACAGAGACACAATATAGAATACGCATACACGCAATATAAAATACACATACACACAATATAGAAAACTAATACACGCAATATATACGCAATATAAAATACACATACACGCAATATAGAATATGCATACATGCAGTATAGAAAACGCATACACGCAATATAGAATACTCATACACGCAATATAGAATACACATTCACGCAATATAGAATACGCATACACGCAAAATAGAATACGCATACACGCAATATAGAAAACGCATATGCGCAATATAGAATACTCATACACGCAATGTAGAATACACATACACACAATATAGAAAACTAATACACACAATATACAAGCAATATAGAATACACATACACGCAATATAGAATACACATTCACGCAATACTGAATACCCATACATGCAATATAAAATGTGCATACACGCAATATAGAAAACGCAAAGACGCAATATAGAATACGCATACACGCAATATAAAATACACATACACGCAATATAGAATACACACACACACAATATAGAATACACATTCACGCAATATAGAATACGCATACACGCAAATTAGAATACGAATACACGCAATATAGAAAACGCATACACGCAATATAGAATACTCAAACACGCAATGTAAATTACACATACACACAATATAGAAAACTAATACACACAATATACAAGCAATATAGAATAAACATACACGCAATATAGAATACACATTCACGCAATATTGAATACCCATACATGCAATATAAAATGTGCATACACGCAATATAGAAAACGCAAACTCGCAATATAGAATACGCTTACACGCAATATAAAATACACATACACACAATATAGAAAACTAATACACGCAATATACACGCAATATAAAATACAAATACACGCAATATAGAATATGCATACATGCAATATAGAAAAAGCAAACACGCAATATAGAATACGCATACACGCAATACAGAATACACATTCACGCAATATAGAATACGCATACATGCAAATTAGAATACGCATACACGCAATATAGAAAACGCATACACGCAATATTGAATACCCATACATGCAATATAAAATGTGCATACACGCAATATAGAAAATGCATACACGCAATATTGAATACCCATACATGCAATATAAAATGTGCATACACGCAATATAGAAAACGCAAACACGCAATATAGAATTCGCATACACGCAATATAGAATACACATACACACAATATAGAATTTGCATATACGCAATATAGAATACACATACACACAATATAGAAAACTAATACACACAATATACAAGCAATATAGAATACACATACACGCAATATAGAATATGCATACACACAATATAGAATATGCATACACGCAATATACTCGCAATATAGAATACATATACATGGAATACAGAATACACATACACTCAATATAGAATACACATACACGCAATATAGAATACACATACACGCAATATAGAATACACATACACGCAATATAGAATACACATACATGCAATATCGAATATGCACACACACAATATAGAATACACATACACGCAATATAGTATATGCATACACGCAATATAGAATACGCATACACACAATATAAAATACACATACACGCAATATAGAAAACGCATACAAGCAATATAGAACATGCATACACACAATATACAAGCAATATAGAATACTCATACACACAATATAGAACACTAATACACACAATACACAACCAAAATAGAATACACATACACGCAATATAGAATACGCACACACACAATATAGAAAACGCATACACGCAATATAGAATACTCATACACGCAATGTAGAATACACATACACACAATATAGAAAACTAATACACACAATATACAAGCAATAAAGAATACACATACACGCAATATAGAATAAACATAAATGCAATATAGAATACACATACATGCAATATAAAATGTGTATACACGCAATATAAAATACACATACACACAGTATAGAAAACTAATACACGCAATATACACGCAATATATAATACACATACACGCAATATAGAATACACATTCACGCAATATAGGATACGCATATACGCAATATAGAATACGCATACACGCAATATAGAAAACGCATACATGCAATATAGAATACTCATACACGCAATGTAGAATACACATACACACAATATAGAAAACTAATACACACAATATACAAGCAATATAGAATACACATACACGCAGTATAGAATACACATTCACGCAATATTGAATACCCACACATGCAATATAAAATGTGCCTACACGCAATATAGAATACGCAAACACGCAATATAGAATACGCATACACGCAATATAAAATACACATACACACAATATAGAAAACTAATACACGCAATATACACGCAATATAAAATACACATACACGCAATATAGAATATGCATACATGCAATATAGAAAACGCATACACGCAATATAGAATACTCATACACGCAATATAGAATACACATTCACGCAATATAGGATACGCATATACGCAAAATAGAATACGCATACACGCAATATAGAAAACGCATACACGCAATATAGAATACTCATACACGCAATGTAGAATACACATACACACAATATAGAAAACTAATACACACAATATACAAGCAATATAGAATACACATACACGCAATATAGAATACACATTCACGCAATATTGAATACCCACACATGCAATATAAAATGTGCCTACACGCAATATAGAAAACGCAAACACGCAATATAAAATACACATACACACAATATAGAAAACTAATACACGCAATATACACGCAATATAAAATACACATACACGCAATATAGAATATGCATACATGCAATATAGAAAAAGCATACACGCAATATAGAATACGAATACACGCAATATAGAATACACATTCACGCAACATAGAATACGCATACACGCAAATTAGAATACGCATACACGCAAATTAGAATACGCTTACACGCAATATAGAAAACGCATACACGCAACATAGAATACTCATACACGCAATGTAGAATACACATACACACAATATAGAAAACTAATACACACAATATACAAGCAATATAGAATAGACATACACGCAATATAGAATACACATTCACGCAATATTGAATACCCATACATGCAACATAAAATGTGTACACACGCAATATAGAAAACGCAAACACGCAATATAGAATACGCTTACACGCAATATAAAATACACATACACACAATATAGAAAACTAATACACGCAATATACACGCAATATAAAATACAAATACACGCAATATAGAATATGCATACATGCAATATAGAAAACGCATACACGCAATATAAAATACGCATACACGCAATAAGAATACACATTCACGCAATATAGAATACGCATACACGCAAATTAGAATTCGCATACACGCAATATAGAAAACGCATACACGCAATATAAAATACACATACACGCAATATAGAAAACGCATACACGAAATATAGAATACTCATACACACAATATAGAAAACAAATACACACAATATACAAGCAAAAAAGAATACATATACACGCAATATAGAGTACGCACACACACAATATTGAATATGCATACACACAATATACACGCAATATAGAATACACATACATGCAATATAGAATACACATACACGCAATATAGAATACACATACACACAATATAGAAAACTAATACATGCAATATACACGCAATATAAAATACACATACACGCAATATAGAATACGCATACATGCAATATAGAAAACGCATACACGCAATATAGAATATGCATACACGCAATATAGAATACACATACATGCAATATAGAATACGCATACACGCAAAATAGAATACGCATACACACAAAATAGAAAACACATACACACAATATAGAATAAACATACATGCAATATAGATTACGCATACATGCAATATAGATAAAACATACACACAATATACACGCAATATAGAATATGCATACACACAATGTAGAATACGCATACACGCAATATAGAATACGCATACACGCAATATAAAATACACATACACGCAATATAGAAAACGCATACACGCAATATAGAATACTCATACACACAATATAGAATTTGCATATACGCAATATAGAATACACATAAACACAATATAGAAAACTAATACACACAATATACAAGCAATATAGAATACACATACACGCAATATAGAATATGCACACACAATATAGAATATGCATACACGCAATATACACGCAATATAGAATACATATACATGGAATACAGAATACACATACACTCAATATAGAATACACATACACGCAATATAGAATACACATACAAGCAATATAGAATACACATACATGCAATATAGAATACGCACACACACAATATAGAATACGCATACACACAATATAAAATACACATACACGCAATATAGAAAACGCATACAAGCAATATAGAACATGCATACACACAATATAAAAGCAATATAGAATACTCATACACACAATATAGAACACTAATACACACAATACACAACCAAAATAGAATACACATACACGCAATATAGAATACGCACACACACAATATAGAACATGCATACACACAGTATACAAGCAATATAGAATACACATACATGCAATATAGAATACACATAAACGCAATATAGAATACACATACATGCAATATAAAATGTGCATACACGCAATAAGGAAAACGCATAGACGCAATATAGAATACGCATACACGCAATATAAAATACACATACACACAGTATAGAAAACTAATACACGCAATATACACGCAATATATAATACACATACACGCAATATAGAATACACATTCACGCAATATAGGATACGCATATACGCAATATAGAATACGCATACACGCAATATAGAAAACGCATACATGCAATATAGAATACTCATACACGCAATGTAGAATACACATACACACAATATAGAAAACTAATACACACAATATACAAGCAATATAGAATAGACATACACGCAATATAGAATACACATTCACGCAATATTGAATACCCATACATGCAACATAAATTGTGTATACACGCAATATAGAAAACGCAAACACGCAATATAGAATACGCTTACACGCAATATAAAATACACATACACACAATATAGAAAACTAATACATGCAATATACACGCAATATAAAATACAAATACACGCAATATAGAATATGCATACATGCAATATAGAAAACGCATTCACGCAATATAGAATACGCAAACACGCAATAAGAATACACATTCACGCAATATAGAATACGCATACACGCAAATTAGAATACGCATACACGCAATATAGAAAACGCATACACGAAATATAGAATACTCATACACACAATATATAAAACAAATACACACAATATACAAGCAAAAAAGAATACATATACACGCAATAGAGTACGCACACACACAATATTGAATATGCATACACACAATATACACGCAATATAGAATACACATACACACAATATAGAAAACTAATACACGCAATATACACGCAATATAAAATACACATACACGCAATATAGAATACGCATGCATGCAATATAGAAAAAGCATACACGCAATATAGAATACGCATACACGCAATATAGAATACACATACATGCAATATAGAATACGCATACACGCAAAATAGAATACGCATACACACAAAATAGAAAACACATACACACAATATAGAATAAACATACATGCAATATAGATTACGCATACATGCAATATAGATAAAACATACACGCAATATACACGCAATATAGAATTTGCATACACACAATGTAGAATACGCATACACGCAATATAGAATACGCATACAAGCAATATAAAATACACATACACGCAATATAGAAAACGCATACACGCAATATAGAATACTCATACACACAATATAGAATTTGCATATACGCAATATAGAATACACATACACACAATATAGAAAACTAATACACACAATATACAAGCAATATAGAATACACATACACGCAATATAGAATATGCACACACACAATATAGAATATGCATACACGCAATATACACGCAATATAGAATACATATACATGGAATACAGAATACACATACACTCAATATAGAATACACATACACGCAATATAGAATACACATACACGCAATATAGAATACACATACATGCAATATAGAATATGCACACACACAATATAGAATACACATACACGCAATATAGTATATGCATACAAGCAATATAGAACATGCATACACACAATATACAAGCAATATAGAATACTCATACACACAATATAGAACACTAATACACACAATACACAACCAAAATAGAATACACATACACGCAATATAGAATACGCACACACACAATATAGAACATGCATACACACAGTATACAAGCAATATAGAATACACATACATGCAATATAGAATACAAATAAACGCAATATAGAATACACATACATGCAATATAAAATGTGCATACACGCAATAAGGAAAACGCATAGACGCAATATAGAATACGCATACACGCAATATAAAATACACATACACACAGTATAGAAAACTAATACACGCAATATACACGCAATATATAATACACATACACGCAATATAGAATATGCATACATGCAATATAGAAAACGCATACACTCAATATAGAATATTCATACACGCAATATAGAATACACATTCACGCAATATAGAATACACATACACGCAATATTGAATACCCATACAAAAATATAAAATGTGCCTACACGCAATATAGAAAACGCAAACACGCAATATAGAATACGCATACACGCAATATAAAATACACATACACACAATATAGAAAACTAATACACGCAATATACACGCAATATAAAATACACATACACGCAATATAGAATATGCATACATGCAATATAGAAAACGCATACACGCAATATAGAATACTCATACACGCAATATAGAATACACATTCACGCAATATAGAATACGCATACACGCAAAATAGAATACGCATACACGCAAAATAGAATACGCATACACGCAATATAGAAAACGCATACACGCAATATAGAATACACATACACACAATATAGAAAACTAATACACACAATATACAAGCAATATAGAATACACATACACGCAATATAGAATACACATTCACGGAATATTGAATACCCATATATGCAATATAAAATGTACATACACACAATATAGAAAACGCAAACACGCAATATAGAATACGCTTACACGCAATATAAAATACACATACACACAATATAGAAAACTAATACACGCAATATAAAATACAAATACACGCAATATAGAATATGCATACATGCAATATAGAAAACGCATACACGCAATATAGAATACGCATACACGCAATAAGAATACACATTCACGCAATATAGAATACGCATACACGCAAATTAGAATACGCATACACGCAATATAGAAAACTCATACACGCAATATAGAAAACTCATACACGCAATATAGAATACACATACACACAATATAGAAAACTAATACACACAATATACACGCAATATAAAATACACATACACGCAATATAGAATATGCATACATGCAATATAGAAAAAGCATACACGCAATATAGAATACGCATACACGCAATATAGAATACACATACACGCAATATACAGGCAATATAGAATATGCATACACACAATATAGAATACGCATACACGCAATATAGAATACGCATACACGCAATATAAAATACACATAAACGCAAATTAGAATACGCATACACGCAATATAGAAAACGCATACATGCAATATAGAATACTCATACACGCAATGTAGAATACACATACACACAATATAGAAAACTAATACACACAATATACAAGCAATATAGAATAGACATACACGCAATATAGAATACACATTCACGCAATATTGAATACCCATACATGCAAAATAAAATGTGTATACACGCAATATAGAAAACGCAAACACACAATATAGAATACGCATACACGCAATATACACGCAATATAAAATACAAATACACGCAATATAGAATACACATTCACGCAATATTGAATACCCATACATGCAAAATAAAATGTGTATACACGCAATATAAAATACACATACACACAATATAGAAAACTTATACACGCAATATACACGCAATATAAAATACAAATACACGCAATATAGAATATGCATACATGCAATATAGAAATCGCATACACGCAATATAGAATACGCATACACGCAAATATAGAATACACATTCACGCAATATAGTATACGCATACACGCAAATTAGAATACGAATACACGCAATATTGAATACTCATACAAGCAATGTAGAATAAACATACACACAATATAGAAAACTAATACACACAATATACAAGCAATATAGAATACACATGCACGCAACATAGAATAGACATTCACGCAATATTGAATACCCATACGTGCAATGCAAAATGTGCATACACGCAATATAGAAAACGCATACACACAAAATAGAAAATGCATACACGCAAAATAGAAAATGCATACACACAAAATACACGCAATATAGAATACGCATACACGCAATATAGAATATGCATAAACGCAATTTACACGCAATACAGAATACACATACATGGAATACAGAATACACATACACTCAATATAGAATACACATACACGCAATATAGAATACACATACACGCAATATAGAATACACATACACGCAATATAGTATACGCATACACGCAATATAGAATACGCATACACACAAAATAGAAAATGCATACACGCAAAATAGAAAATGCATACACACAAAATACACGCAATATAGAATACGCATACACGCAATATAGAATATGCATAAACGCAATTTACACGCAATACAGAATACACATACATGGAATACAGAATACACATACACTCAATATAGAATACACATACACGCAATATAGAATACACATACACGCAATATAGTATACGCATACACGCAATATAGAATATGCATACACGCAATATAGAAAAAGCATACACGCAATATTGAAAAAGCATACACGCAATATTGAATACCCATACATGCAATATAAAATGTGCATACACGCAATATAGAAAATGCATACACGCAATATTGAATACCCATACATGCAATATAAAATGTGCATACACGCAATATAGAAAACGCATACACGCAATATAGAATTCGCATACACGCAATATAGAATACAGATACACACAATATAGAAAACTAATACACACAATATACAAGCAATATAGAATACACATACACGCAATATAGAAAATACACACACACAATATAGAATATGTATACACGCAATATACACGCAATATAGAATACAAATACATTGAATACAGAATACACATACACTCAATATAGAATACACATACATGCAATATAGAATACACATACACACAATATATAATACACATACATGCAATATAGAATACACATACACGCAAAATAGAATGTGCATACACACAATATAGAATATGCATACACACAAAATAGAAAACACATACACACAATATAGAATAAACATACATGCAATATAGATTACGCATACACGCAATATAGAATACACATACACGCAATATACAGGCAATATAGAATACGCATACACGCAATATAGAATACGCATACACGCAATATAGAATACGCATACACGCAATATATAATACGCATACACGCAATATAAAATACACATACACGCAAAATAGAAAACGCATACACGCAATATAGAATACTCATACACAATTTAGGAAACTAATACACACAATATAGAATACTCATACACGCAATATACACGCAATATAGAATACACATACATGCAATATAGAATACACATACACGCAATATAGAATGCACATACATGCAATATAAAATGTGCATACACGCAATAATGAAAACGCATAGACACAATATAGAATACGCATACACGCAATATAAAATACACATACACGCAATATAGAATATGCTTATATGCAATATAGAAAATGCATACACGCAATATAGAATACGCGTACACGCAAAAAAGAATACGCATACACGCAATATAGAAAACGCATACACGCAATATAGAATACTCATACACGCAATGTAGAATACACATGCACACAATATAGAAAACTAATACACACAAAATACAAGCAATAAAGAATACACATACACGCAATATAGAATACACATACACGCAATATAGAATATGCATACATGCAATATAGAAAACGCATACACGCAATATAGAATACTCATACACGCAATATAGAATACACATTCACGCAATATAGAATACGCATACACGCAAAATAGAATACGCATACACACAATATAGAATACTCATACACGCAATATAGAATACTCATACACGCAATATAGAAAACTAATACACACAATATACAAGCAATATAGAATACACATACACGCAATATAGAATACACATTCACGGAATATTGAATACCCATACATGCAATATAAAATGTGCATACACGCAATATAGAATACGCTTACACGCAATATAAAATATAGTGTACATACACACAATATAGAAAACTAATACATGCAATATAAAATACAAATACACGCAATATAGAATATGCATACATGCAATATAGAAAACGCATACACGCAATATAGAATACGCATACACGCAATAAGAATACACATTCACGCAATATAGAATACGCATACACGCAAATTAGAATACGCATACACACAATATAGAAAACGCATACACGCAATATAGAATACTCATACACGCAATGTAGAATACACATACACACAATATAGAAAACTAATACACACAATACACACGCAATATAAAATACATATACACTCAATATAGAATATGCATACATGCAATATAGAAAACGCATACACGCAATATAGAATACGCATACACGCAATATAGAATACACATACACGCAATATACAGGCAATATAGAATATGCATACACACAATATAGAATACGCATACACGCAAAATAGAATACGCATACACGCAATATAAAATACACATAAACGCAAATTAGAATACGCATACACGCAATATTTAAAACGCATACACACAATATAGAAAACTAATACACACAATATAAACGCAATATAAAATACACATACACTCAATATAGAATATGCATACATGCAATATAGAAAACGCATACACGCAAAATAGAATACTCATACACGCAATGTAGAATACACATACACACAATATAGAAAACTAATACACACAATATACAAGCAATATAGAATAGACATACACGCAATATAGAATACACATTCACGCAATATTGAATACCCATACATGCAATATAAAATGTGCATACACGCAATATAGAAAACGCAAACACGCAATATAGAATACGCTTACACGCAATATAAAATACACATACACGCAATATAGAATACGCATACATGCAATATAGAATACGCATACACGCAATATAGAATACACATTCACGCAATATAGAATACTCATACACGCAATGTAGAATACACATACACACAATATAGAAAACTAATACACACAATATAGAATAAACATACATGCAATATATAGATTATGCATACACGCAATATAGAATACACATACACGCAATATACACGCAATATAGAATATGCATAAACACAAAATAGAATACGCGTACACGCAATATAGAATACACATACACACAATATAAAATACACATACACGCAATATAGAAAATGCATACAAGAAATATAGAATACTCATACACACAATATAGAAAAAAAATACACACAATATACAAGCAAAATAGAATACACATGCACGTAATACAGAGTACGCACACACACAATATAGAATATGCATACACACAAAATACACGCAATATAGAATACACATACATGCAATATTGAATACACATACACGCAATATACAATACACATACACACAATATAGAAAACTAATACACGCAATATACACGCAATATAAAATACACATACAAGCAATATAGAATCCGCATACATACAATATAGAAAACGCATACACGCAATATACACGCAATATAGAATACAAATACATTGAATACAGAATACACATACACTCAATATAGAATACACATACATGCAATATAGAATACACATACACGCAATATATAATACACATACATGCAATATAGAATACACATACACGCAAAATAGAATGTGCATACACACAATATAGAATATGCATACACACAAAATAGAAAACACATACACACAATATAGAATAAACATACATGCAATATAGATTACGCATACACGCAATATAGAATACACATACACGCAATATACAGGCAATATAGAATACGCATACACGCAATATAGAATACGCATACACGCAATATATAATACGCATACATGCAATATAAAATACACATACACGCAAAATAGAAAACGCATACACGCAATATAGAATACTCATACACAATTTAGGAAACTAATACACACAATATACAAGGAAAATAGAATACACATACATGCAATATAGAATACGCACAAACACAATATAGAATATGCATACACACAATATACACGCAATATAGAATACACATACATGCAATATAGAATACACATACACGCAATATAGAATGCACATACATGCAATATAAAATGTGCATACACGCAATAAGGAAAACGCATAGACACAATATAGAATACGCATACACGCAATAAAAAATACACATACACGCAATATAGAATATGCTTATATGCAATATAGAAAATGCATACACGCAATATAGAATACGCGTACACGCAAAATAGAATACGCATACACGCAATATAGAAAACGCATACACGCAATATAGAATACTCATACACGCAATGTAGAATACACATGCACACAATATAGAAAACTAATACACACAAAATACAAGCAATAAAGAATACACATACACGCAATATAGAATACACATACACGCAATATAGAATATGCATACATGCAATATAGAAAACGCATACACGCAATATAGAATACTCATACACGCAATATAGAATACACATTCACGCAATATAGAATACGCATACACGCAAAATAGAATACGCATACACACAATATAGAATACTCATACACGCAATATAGAATACTCATACACGCAATATAGAAAACTAATACACACAATATACAAGCAATATAGAATACACATACACGCAATATAGAATACACATTCACGGAATATTAAATACCCATACATGCAATATAAAATGTGCATACACGCAATATAGAATACGCTTACACGCAATATAAAATATAGTGTACATACACACAATATAGAAAACTAATACATGCAATATAAAATACAAATACACGCAATATAGAATATGCATACATGCAATATAGAAAACGCATACACGCAATATAGAATACGCATACACGCAATAAGAATACACATTCACGCGATATAGAATACGCATACACGCAAATTAGAATACGCATACACACAATATAGAAAACGCATACACGCAATATAGAATACTCATACACGCAATGTAGAATACACATACACACAATATAGAAAACTAATACACACAATACACACGCAATATAAAATACATATACACTCAATATAGAATATGCATACATGCAATATAGAAAACGCATACACGCAATATAGAATACGCATACATGCAATATAGAATACACATACACGCAATATACAGGCAATATAGAATATGCATACACACAATATAGAATACGCATACACGCAAAATAGAATACGCATACACGCAATATAGAATACACATTCACGCAATATAGAATACTCATACACGCAATGTAGAATACACATACACACAATATAGAAAACTAATACACACAATATAGAATAAACATACATGCAATATATAGATTATGCATACACGCAATATAGAATACACATACACGCAATATACACGCAATATAGAATATGCATACACACAAAATAGAATACGCGTACACGCAATATAGAATACACATACACACAATATAAAATACACATACACGCAATATAGAAAATGCATACAAGAAATATAGAATACTCATACACACAATATAGAAAAAAAATACACACAATATACAAGCAAAATAGAATACACATACACGTAATACAGAGTACGCACACACACAATATAGAATATGCATACACACAAAATACACGCAATATAGAATACACATACATGCAATATTGAATACACATACACGCAATATACAATACACATACACACAATATAGAAAACTAATACACGCAATATACACGCAATATAAAATACACATACAAGCAATATAGAATCCGCATACATACAATATAGAAAACGCATACACGCAATATAGAATACACATACACACAATATAGAATTTGCATATACGCAATATAGAATACACATACACACAATACAGAAAACTAATACACACAATATACAAGCAATATAGAATACACATACACGCAATATAGAATATACACACACACAATATAGAATATGCATACACGCAATATACACGCAATATAGAATACACATAAATAGAATACAGAATACACATACACGCAATATAGAATACACATACATGCAATATAGAATACGCATACACGCAAAATAGAATACGCATACACACAATATAGAATACGCATACACACAAAATAGAAAACACATACACACAATATAGAATAAACATACATGCAATATAGATTAAGCATACACGCAATATAGAATACACATACACGCAATATACAGGCAATATAGAATATGCATACACACAATATAGAATACGCATACACGCAATATAGAATACGCATACACACAATATAGAATACACATACACGCAATATAGAATACACATACACGCAATATATTATATGCATACATGCAGTATAGAATACGCATACACGCAAAATAGAAAATGCATACACGCAAAATAGAATACGCATACATGCAAAATAGAAAATGCATACACGCAAAATACACGCAATATAGAATGCGCAAACACGCAATATAGAACATGCACACACACACAATATAGAATATGCATAAACGCAATATACACGCAATACAGAATACACATACATGGAATACAGAATACACATACACTCAATATAGAATATACATACACGCAATATAAAATACACATACAATATAGAAAACTAATACACGCAATATACACGCAATATAAAATACAAATACACGCAATATAGAATATGCATACATGCAATATAGAAATCGCATACACGCAATATAGAATACGCATACACGCAAATTAGAATACGAATACACGCAATATAGAATACTCATACACGCAATGTAGAATAAACATACACACAATATAGAAAACTAATACACACAATATACAAGCAATATAGAATACACATGCACGCAATATAGAATAGACATTCACGCAATATTGAATACCCATACGTGCAATGCAAAATGTGCATACACGCAATATAGAAAACGCAAACACGCAATATAGAATTCGCATATACTCAATATAGAATATGCACACACACAATATAGAATATGCATACACGCAATATACACGCAATATAGAATACACATACATGGAATACTGAATACACATACACTCAATATAGAATACACATACACGCAATATAGAATACACATACACGCAATATAGAATACACATACACGCAATATAGTATACGCATACACGCAATATAGAATACGCATACACACAAAATAGAAAATGCATACACTCAAAATAGAATACGCATAAACGCAAAATAGAAAATGCATACACACAAAATACACGCAATATAGAATACGCATACACGCAATATAGAATATGCATAAAAGCAATATACACGCAATACAGAATACACATACATGGAATACAGAATACACATACACTCAATATAGAATACACATACACGCAATATAGAATACACATACACGCAATATAGTATACGCATACACGCAATATAGAATATGCATACACGCAATATAGAAAAAGCATACACGCAATATTGAAAAAGCATACACGCAATATTGAATACCCAAACATGCAATATAAAATGTGCATACACGCAATATAGAAAATGCATACACGCAATATTGAATACCCATACACGCAATGTAGAATACACATACACACAATATAGAAAACTAATACACACAATATAAAAGCAATATAGAATACACATACACGCAATATAGAATACACATTCACACAATATTGAATACCCATACATGCAATATAAAATGTGCATACACGCAATATAGAAAACGCAAACACACAATATAGAATACGCTTACACGCAATATAAAATACACATACACACAATATAGAAAACTAATACACGCAATATACACGCAATATAAAATACAAATACACGCAATATAGAATATGCATACATGCAATATAGAAAACGCATACATGCAATATAGAATACGCATACACGCAGTATAGAATACGCAAACACGCAATGTAGAATATGCACACACACAATATAGAATATGCATAAACGCAATATACACGCAATACAGAATACACATACATGGAATACAGAATACACATACAATCAATATAGAATATATATAAACACGCAATATAGAATACACATACACGCAATATAGAATACGCACACACACAATATAGAATATGCATTCACACAATATACACACAATATAGAATACACATACATGCAATATAGAATACACATACACGCAATATAGAATACACATACATGCAATATAAAATGTGCATACACGCAATAAGGAAAACGCATAGACGCAATATAGAATATGCATACATGCAATATAGAAAACGCATACACGCAATATAGAATACTCATTCACGCAATATAGAATACACATTCACACAATATAGAATACGCATACACGCAAAATAGAATATGCATACACGCAATGTAGAATACACATACACACAATATAGAAAACTAATACACACAATATACAAGCAATATAAAATACACATACACGCAATATAGAAAACGCATTCACGCAATATAGAATACGCATACACGCAATATAAAATACACATACACACAATATACAGGCAATATAGAATATGCATACACACAATATAGAATACGCATACACGCAATATAGAATACGCATACACGCAATATAAAATACACATAAACTCAAATTAGAATACTCATACACGCAATGTAGAATACACATACACACAATATAGAAAACTAATACACACAATATAAAAGAAATATAGAATACACATACACGCAATATAGAATACACATTCACAAAATATTGAATACCCATACATGCAATATAAAATGTGCATACACGCAATATAGAAAACGCAAACACGCAATATAGAATACGCTTACACGCAATATAAAATACACATACACACAATATAGAAAACTAATACACGCAATATACACGCAATATAAAATACAAATACACGCAATATAGAATATGCATACATGCAATATAGAAAACGCATACATGCAATATAGAATACGCATACACGCAGTATAGAATACGCAAACACGCAATATAGAATTCGCATATACTCAATATAGAATATGCACACACACAATATAGAATATGCATACACGCAATATACACGCAATATAGAATACACATACATGGAATACTGAATACACATACACTCAATATAGAATACACATACACACAATATAGAATACACATACACGCAATATAGAATACACATACAAGCAATATAGAATACGCATAAACGCAATATAGAATACGCATACACGCAATATAGAAAACGCATACACGCAATATAGAATACTCATACACGCAATGTAGAATACACATACACACAATATAGAAAACTAATACACACAATATAAAAGCAATATAGAATACACATACACGCAATATAGAATACACATTCACACAATATTGAATACCCATACATGCAATATAAAATGTGCATACACGCAATATAGAAAACGCAAACACGCAATATAGAATACGCTTACACGCAATATAAAATACACATACACACAATATAGAAAACTAATACACGCAATATACACGCAATATAGAATTCGCATATACTCAATATAGAATATGCACACACACAATATAGAATATGCATACACGCAATATACACGCAATATAGAATACACATACATGGAATACTGAATACACATACACGCAATATAGTATACGCATACACGCAATATAGAATACGCATACACGCAAAATAGAATACGCATACATGCAAAATAGAAAATGCATACACTCAAAATACACGCATATAGAATACGCAAACACGCAATGTAGAATATGCACACACACAATATAGAATATGCATAAACGCAATATACACGCAATACAGAATACACATACATGGAATACAGAATACACATACAATCAATATAGAATATACATAAACACGCAATATAGAATACACATACACGCAATATAGTATACGCATACACGCAGTATAGAATATGCATACACGCAATATAGAAGATGCATACACGCAATATTGAATACCCAAACATGCAATATAAAATGTGCATACACGCAATATAGAAAATGCATACAATATTGAATACCCATACATGCAATGTAAAATGTGCATACACGCAATATAGAAAACGCAAACACGCAATATAGAATTCGCATACACGCAATATAGAATACACATACACACAATATAGAATTTGCATATACGCAATATAGAATACACCTACACAATATAGAAAACTAATACACACAATATTCAAGCAATATATAATACACATACACGCAATATAGAATATGCACACACACAATATATAATATGCATACACGCAATATACACGCAATATAGAATACACATAAATGGAGTACAGAAAATACATACACTCAATATAGAATACACATACACGCAATATAGAATACACATACACGCAAAATAGAATATGCATACACACAATATAGAATAAACATACATGCAATATAGATTACGCATACTCGCAATATAGAATACACATACAGGCAATATAGAATATGCATACACGCAATATAAAATACACATACACGCAAAATAGAAAACGCATACACGCAATATAGAATACTCGTACACACAATTTAGGAAACTAATACACACAATATACAAGCAAAATAGAATACACATACACGCAATATAGAATACGCACACACACAATATAGAATATGCATTCACACAATATACACGCAATATAGAATACACATACATGCAAAATAGAATACACATACACGCAATATAGAATACACATACATGCAATATAAAATGTGCATACATGCAATAAGGAAAACGCATAGACACATTATAGAATACACATACACACAATATAGAAAACTAATACACGCAATATTCACGCAATATAAAATACACATACACGCAATATAGAATATGCATACATGCAATATAGAAAACGCATACACGCAATATAGAATACACATTCACACAATATAGAATACGCATACACAAATTATAGAATTTGCATGTACGCAATATAGAATACACATACACACAATATAGAAAACTAATACACAAAATATACAAGCAATATAGAATACACATACACGCAATATAGAATATGCACACACACAATATAGAATATGCATACACGCAATATACACGCAATATAGAATACACATACATTGAATACAGAATACATATACACGCAATACAGAATACACATACATGCAATATAGAATACGCATACACGCAAAATAAAATATGCATACACACAATATAGAATACGCATACACGCAATATAAAATACACATACACGCAAAATAGAAAACTAATACACACAATATACACGCAATATAAAATACACATACACGCAATATAGAATATGCATACATGCAATATAGAATACGCATACACGCAATATATAATACACATACACGCAATATACAGGCAATATAGAATATGCATACACACAATATAGAATACGCATACACGCAATATAGAATACGCATACACGCAATATAAAATACACAAAAACGCAAGTTAGAATACGCATACACGCAATATAGAAAACGCATACACTCAATATAGAATACTCATACACGCAATGTAGAATACACATACACACAATATAGAAAACTAATACACACAATATACAAGCAATATAGAATAGACATACACGCAATATAGAATACACATTCACGCAATATTGAATACCCATACATGCAAAATAAAATGTGTATACACGCAATATAGAAAACGCAAACACGCAATATAGAATACGCTTACACGCAATATAAAATACACATACACACAATATAGAAAACTAATACACGCAATATACACGCAATATACAATACAAATACACGCAATATAGAATATGCATACATGCAATATAGAAAACGCATACACGCAATATAGAATACGCATACACGCAAATATAGAATACACATTCACACAATATAGAATACGCATACACGCAAATTAGAATACGCATACACGCAATATAGAAAACGCATACACGCAATATTGAATACCCATACATGCAATATAAAATGTGCTTACACGCAATATAGAAAATTTATACACGCAATATTGAATACCCATACATGCAATATAAAATGTGCATACACGCAATATAGAAAACGCAAACACGCAATATAGAATTCGCATACACGCAATATAGAATACAGATACACACAATATAGAATTTGCATGTACGCAATATAGAATACACATACACACAATATAGAAAACTAATACACACAATATACAAGCAATATAGAATACACATACACGCAATATAGAATATGCACACACACAATATAGAATATGCATACACGCAATATACACGCAATATAGAATACACATACATTGAATACAGAATACACATACACTCAATATAGAATACACATACATGCAATATAGAATACACATACACGCAATACAGAATACACATACATGCAATATAGAATACGTATACACGCAAAATAAAATATGCATACACACAATATAGAATACGCATACACACAAAATAGAAAACACATACACACAATATAGAATAAACATACACGCAATATACAGGCAATATAGAATATGCATACACACAATATAGAATACGCATACACGCAATATAGAATACGCATACACGCAATATAAAATACACATACACGCAAAATAGAATACTCATACACAATTTAGGAAACTAATACACACAATATACAAGTAAAATAGAATACACATACACGCAATATAGAATACGCACACACACAATATAGAATATGCATACACACAATATACACGCAATATAGAATACACATACATGCAATATAGAATACACATACACGCAATATAAAATGCACATACATGCAATATAAAATGTGCATACACCCAATAAGGAAAACGCATAGACACAATATAGAATACGCATACACGCAATATAAAATTCACATACACACAATATAGAAAACTAATACACGCAATATACACGCAATATGAAATACACATACACGCAATATAGAATATGCATACATGCAATATAGAAAACGCATACACGCAATATAGAATACACATTCACGCAATATAGAATACGCATACACGCAAAATAGAATACGCATATACGCAATATAGAAAACGCATACACGCAATATAGAATACACATACACGCAATGTAGAATACACATACACACAATATACAAGCAATATAGAATACACATACACGCAATATAGAATACACATTCACGCAATATAGAATACGCATACACGCAAAATAGAAAACGCATACACGCAAATATAGAATACACATTCACGCAATATAGAATAGGCATACACGCAAATTAGAATACGCATACACGCAATATAGAAAACGCATACACGCAATATAGAATACTCCTACATGCAATGTAGAATACACATACACACAATATAGAATACACATTCACGCAATATTGAATACCCATACATACAATACAAAATGTGCATACACGCAATATAGAAAACGCAAACACGCAATATAGAATTTGCATATACTCAATATAGAATATGCACACACACAATATAAAATATGCATACACGCAATATACATGCAATATAGAATAAACATACATGGAATTCTGAATACACATACACTCAATATAGAATACACATATACGCAATATAGAATACACATACACGCAATATAGTATACGCATACACGCAATATAGAATACGCATACAAGCAAAATAGAAAATGCATACACGCAAAATACACGCAATATAGAATATGCATACACGCAATATAGAATATGCACACACACACAATGTAGAATATGCATAAACGCAATATACACGCAATACAGAATACACATACATGGAATACAGAATACACATACACTCAATATAGAATACACATACACGCAATATAGAATACACATACACGCAATATAGCATACACATACACGCAATATAGAATATGCATACACGCAATATAGAAAATGCATACACGCAATATTGAATACCCATACATGCAATATAAATTGTGCATACACCTAATATAGAAAATGCATACACGCAATATTGAATACCCATACATGCAATATAAAATGTGCATACACGCAATATAGAAAACACAAACACGCAATATAGAATTCGCATACACGCAAAATAGAATACGCATACACACAATATAGAATTTGCATATACGCAATATAGAATACACATACACTCAATATAGAAAACTAATACACACAATATACAAGCAATATAGAATACACATACACGCAATATAGAATATGCACACACACAATATAGAATATTCATACACGCAATATACACGCAATATAGAATACACATACATGGAACACAGAATACACATACACTCAATATAGAATACACATACACGCAATATAGAATACGCATACACGCAATATAGAATACGCATACACGCAAAATAGAAAACACATACACACAATATAGAATAAACATACATGCAATATAGATTACGCATACACGCAATATAGAATACGCATACACACAAAATAGAAAACACATACACACAATATAGAATAAACATACATGCAATATAGATTACGCATACACGCAATATAGAATACACATACACGCAATATACAGGCAATATAGAATATGCATACACAATATAGAATACTCATACACGCAATATAGAATACGCATACACGCAATATAAAATACACATACACGCAAAATAGAAAACGCATACACGCAATATAGAATACTCATACACACAATTTAGGAAACTAAAACACACAATATACAAGCAAAATAGAATAAATATACACGCAATATAGAATATGCACACACACAATATAGAATATGCATACACACAATATACACGCAATATAGAATACACATACATGCAATATAAAATGTGCATACACGCAATAAGGAAAACGCATAGACACAATATAGAATACGCATACACGCAATATAAAATACACATACACGCAAAATAGAATATGCATACATGCAATATAGAATACTCATACACACAATATAGAAAACTAATACACACTATATACAAGCAATATAGAATACAAATACACGCAATATAGAATACACATTCACGCAATATTGAATACCCATACATGCAATATAAAATGTGCATACACACAATATAGAAAACGCATACAAGCAACATAGAAAATGCATACACGCAAAATAGAATACGCATACACGCAAAATAGAATACGCATACACGCAATATAGAATATTCATACACGCAATGTAGAATACACATACACACAATATAGAAAACTAATACACACAATATACAAGCAATATAGTATACACATACACGCAATATAGAATATGCATACATGCAAAATAGAAAACGCATACACGCAATATAGAATACGCATACACGCAAATATAGAATACACATTCACGCAATATAGAATAGGCATACACGCAAATTAGAATACGCATACACGCAATATAGAAAACGCATACACGCAATATAGAATACTCCTACATGCAATGTAGAATACACATACACACAATATAGAATACACATTCACGCAATATTGAATACCCATACATGCAATACAAAATGTGCATACACGCAATATAGAAAACGCAAACACGCAATATAGAATTTGCATATACTCAATATAGAATATGCACACACACAATATAGAATATGCATACACGCAATATACACGCAATATAGAATACACATACATGGAATACTGAATACACATACACTCAATATAGAATACACATACACGCAATATAGAATACACATACACGCAATATAGAATACACATACACGCAATATAGTATACGCATACACGCAAAATAGAAAATGCATACACGCAAAATAGAAAATGCATAGACGCAAAATACACTCAGTATAGAATACGTATACACGCAATATAGAATATGCACACACACAATATATAATATGCATAAACGCAATATACACGCAATACAGAATACACATACATGGAATACAGAATACACATACACTCAATATAGAATACACATACACGCAATATAGTATACGCATACACGCAATATAGAATATGCATACACGCAATATAGAAAAAGCATACACGCAATATTGAATACCCATACATGCAATATAAAATGTGCTTACACGCAATATAGAAAATTTATACACGCAATATTGAATACCCATACATGCAATATAAAATGTGCATACACGCAATATAGAAAACGCAAACACGCAATATAGAATTCGCATACACGCAATATAGAATACAGATACACACAATATAGAATTTGCATGTACGCAATATAGAATACACATACACACAATATAGAAAACTAATACACACAATATACAAGCAATATAGAATACACATACACGCAATATAGAATATGCACACACACAATATAGAATATGCATACACGCAATATACACGCAATATAGAATACACATACATTGAATACAGAATACACATACACTCAATATAGAATACACATACATGCAATATAGAATACACATACACGCAATACAGAATACACATACATGCAATATAGAATACGTATACACGCAAAATAGAAAACACATACACACAATATAGAATAAACATACACGCAATATACAGGCAATATAGAATATGCATACACACAATATAGAATACGCATACACGCAATATAGAATACGCATACAGCAATATAAAATACACATACACGCAAAATAGAATACTCATACACAATTTAGGAAACTAATACACACAATATACAAGTAAAATAGAATACACATACACGCAATATAGAATATGCACACACACAATATAGAATATGCATACACACAATATACACGCAATATAGAATACACATACATGCAATATAGAATACACATACACGCAATATAGAATGCACATACATGCAATATAAAATGTGCATACACCCAATAAGGAAAACGCATAGACACAATATAGAATACGCATACACGCAATATAAAATACACATACACACAATATAGAAAACTAATACACGCAATATACACGCAATATGAAATACACATACACGCAATATAGAATACACATTCACGCAATATAGAATACGCATACACGCAAAATAGAATACGCATATACGCAATATAGAAAACGCATACACGCAATATAGAATACTCATACACGCAATGTAGAATACACATACACACAATATAGAAAACTAATACACACAATATACAAGCAATATAGAATACACATACACGCAATATAGAATACACATTCACGCAATATAGAATACGCATACACGCAAAATAGAATACGCATACACGCAAAATAGAATACGCATACACGCAATATAGAATATTCATACACGCAATGTAGAATACACATACACACAATATAGAAAACTAATACACACAATATACAAGCAATATAGTATACACATACACGCAATATAGAATATGCATACATGCAAAATAGAAAACGCATACACGCAATATAGAATACGCATACACACAAAATAGAAAACACATACACACAATATAGAATAAACATACATGCAATATAGAATACGCATACACGCAATATAGAATACACATACACGCAATATACAGGCAATATAGAATATGCATACACAATATAGAATACTCATACACGCAATATAGAATACGCATACACGCAATATAAAATACACATACACGCAAAATAGAAAACGCATACACGCAATATAGAATACTCATACACACAATTTAGGAAACTAAAACACACAATATACAAGCAAAATAGAATAAATATACACGCAATATAGAATATGCACACACACAATATAAAATATGCATACACGCAATATACATGCAATATAGAATAAACATACATGGAATTCTGAATACACATACACTCAATATAGAATACACATATACGCAATATAGAATACACATACACGCAATATAGTATACGCATACACGCAATATAGAATACGCATACACGCAAAATAGAAAATGCATACACGCAAAATACACGCAATATAGAATATGCATACACGCAATATAGAATATGCACACACACACAATGTAGAATATGCATAAACGCAATATACACGCAATACAGAATACACATACATGGAATACAGAATACACATACACTCAATATAGAATACACATACACGCAATATAGAATACACATACACGCAATATAGCATACACATACACGCAATATAGAATATGCATACACGCAATATAGAAAATGCATACACGCAATATTGAATACCCATACATGCAATATAAATTGTGCATACACGCAATATAGAAAATGCATACACGCAATATTGAATACCCATACATGCAATATAAAATGTGCATACACGCAATATAGAAAACACAAACACGCAATATAGAATTCGCATACACGCAAAATAGAATACGCATACACACAATATAGAATTTGCATATACGCAATATAGAATACACATACACACAATATAGAAAACTAATACACACAATATACAAGCAATATAGAATACACATACACGCAATATAGAATATGCACACACACAATATAGAATATTCATACACGCAATATACACGCAATATAGAATACACATACATGGAATACAGAATACACATACACTCAATATAGAATACACATACACGCAATATAGAATACACATACACGCAATATAGAATGCACATACATGAAATATAGAATACGCATACACGCAATATAGAATAAACATACATGCAATATAGATTACGCATACACGCAATATAGAATACGCATACACACAAAATAGAAAACACATACACACAATATAGAATAAACATACATGCAATATAGATTACGCATACACGCAATATAGAATACACATACACGCAATATACAGGCAATATAGAATATGCATACACAATATAGAATACTCATACACGCAATATAGAATACGCATACACGCAATATAGAATACGCATACACGCAATATAAAATACACATACACGCAAAATAGAAAACGCATACACGCAATATAGAATACTCATACACACAATTTAGGAAACTAAAACACACAATATACAAGCAAAATAGAATAAATATACACGCAATATAGAATATGCACACACACAATATAGAATATGCATACACACAATATACACGCAATATAGAATACACATACACGCAATATAAAATACACATACACGCAAAATAGAATATGCATACATGCAATATAGAATACTCATACACGCAATGTAGAATACACATACACACAATATAGAAAACTAATACACACTATATACAAGCAATATAGAATACAAATACACGCAATATAGAATACACATTCACGCAATATTGAATACCCATACATGCAATATAAAATGTGCATACACACAATATAGAAAACGCATACAAGCAACATAGAAAATGCATACACGCAAAATAGAATACGCATACACGCAATATAGAATATGCATACACGCAATATAGAAAATGCATACACGCAATATTGAATACCCATACATGCAATATAAAATGTGCATACACACAATATAGAAAACGCAAACTCGCAATATAGAATTAGCATACACGCAATATAGAAAACGCAAACACGCAATATAGAATTTTCATATACGCAATATAGAATACACATACACACAATATAGAAAACTAATACACACAATACACAAGCAATATAGAATACACATACACGCAATATAGAATATGCACACACACAATACAGAATATGCATACACGCAATATACACGCAATATAGAATACACTTACATGGAATACAGAATACACATACACTCAATATAGAATACACATACACGCAATACAGAATTCACATACACGCAATATAGAATATGCATACACGCAATATACACACAATATAGAATACACTTACATGGAATACAGAATACACATACACTCAATATAGAATACACATACACGCAATACAGAATACACATACACGCAATATACAATTCACATACACGCAATATAGAATACGCATACACGCAAAATAGAATATGCATACACACAATATAGAATACGCATACACACAATATAGAAAACACATACACACAATATAGAATAAACATACATGCAATATAGATTACGCATACACGCAATATAGAATACACATACACGCAATATACAGGCAATATAGAATACGCATACACGCAATATAGAATACGCATACACGCAATATAGAATACGCATACACGCAATATATAATACGCATACACGCAATATAAAATACGCATACACACAAAATAGAAAACACATACACACAATATAGAATAAACATACACGCAATATACAGGCAATATAGAATATGCATACACACAATATAGAATACGCATACACACAATATAGAATACGCATACACGCAATATAGAATACGCATACACGCAATATAAAATACACATACACGCAAAATAGAATACTCATACACAATTTAGGAAACTAATACACACAATATACAAGTAAAATAGAATACACATACACGCAATATAGAATACGCACACACACAATATAGAATATGCATACACACAATATACACGCAATATAGAATACACATACATGCAATATAGAATACACATACACGCAATATAGAATGCACATACATGCAATATAAAATGTGCATACACCCAATAAGGAAAACGCATAGACACAATATAGAATACGCATACACGCAATATAAAATTCACATACACACAATATAGAAAACTAATACACGCAATATACACGCAATATGAAATACACATACACGCAATATAGAATATGCATACATGCAATATAGAAAACGCATACACGCAATATAGAATACACATTCACGCAATATAGAATACGCATACACGCAAAATAGAATACGCATATACGCAATATAGAAAACGCATACACGCAATATAGAATACTCATACACGCAATGTAGAATACACATACACACAATATAGAAAACTAATACACACAATATACAAGCAATATAGAATACACATACACGCAATATAGAATACACATTCACGCAATATAGAATACGCATACACGCAAAATAGAATACGCATACACGCAAAATAGAATACGCATACACGCAATATAGAATATTCATACACGCAATGTAGAATACACATACACACAATATAGAAAACTAATACACACAATATACAAGCAATATAGTATACACATACACGCAATATAGAATATGCATACATGCAAAATAGAAAACGCATACACGCAAATATAGAATACACATTCACGCAATATAGAATAGGCATACACGCAAATTAGAATACGCATACACGCAATATAGAAAACGCATACACGCAATACAGAATACTCCTACATGCAATGTAGAATACACATACACACAATATAGAATACACATTCACGCAATATTGAATACCCATACATGCAATACAAAATGTGCATACACGCAATATAGAAAACGCAAACACGCAATATAGAATTTGCATATACTCAATATAGAATATGCACACACACAATATAAAATATGCATACACGCAATATACATGCAATATAGAATAAACATACATGGAATTCTGAATACACATACACTCAATATAGAATACACATATACGCAATATAGAATACACATACACGCAATATAGTATACGCATACACGCAAAATAGAAAATGCATACACGCAAAATACACGCAATATAGAATATGCATACACGCAATATAGAATATGCACACACACACAATGTAGAATATGCATAAACGCAATATACACGCAATACAGAATACACATACATGGAATACAGAATACACATACACTCAATATAGAATACACATACACGCAATATAGAATACACATACACGCAATATAGCATACACATACACGCAATATAGAATATGCATACACGCAATATAGAAAATGCATACACGCAATATTGAATACCCATACATGCAATATAAATTGTGCATACACCTAATATAGAAAATGCATACACGCAATATTGAATACCCATACATGCAATATAAAATGTGCATACACGCAATATAGAAAACACAAACACGCAATATAGAATTCGCATACACGCAAAATAGAATACGCATACACACAATATACAATTTGCATATACGCAATATAGAATACACATACACTCAATATAGAAAACTAATACACACAATATACAAGCAATATAGAATACACATACACGCAATATAGAATATGCACACACACAATATAGAATATTCATACACGCAATATACACGCAATATAGAATACACATACACTCAATATAGAATACACATACACGCAATATAGAATACGCATACACGCAATATAGAATACGCATACACGCAAAATAGAAAACACATACACACAATATAGAATAAACATACATGCAATATAGATTACGCATACACACAAAATAGAAAACACATACACACAATATAGAATAAACATACATGCAATATAGATTACGCATACACGCAATATAGAATACACATACACGCAAAATAGAAAACGCATACACGCAATATAGAATACTCATACTGTAATGATGAGGTCAGACGAGGGAGTGAGGATCCAAATGCAGTTTATTAAATAAACAGGAAACACAAAGGCAGGAACAAAACAAACCTCCACGAGGGGAAAACTAAAGAAATGAAAACAAGAAAACAACACGGGGGGTTTTGCAAAGTGGGCTTAGGCAGGAACACGGAACAAGGCTGGATACGGGACTGAGCTTCAGACATCAAACACTAACATCAAACAACGACCGACAAAGGACAAGGTGAACATCAGGACCTAAAATACAAAACAAGGGAAAACATAAACCAATGGACAATGAGAACTAATAACAAGGTGAAGAGGTAATTAACTAAAACCAATGACAAGACTAGAACAGAGAGTAAAGTGGTTAAACAATAAACCAATGGGGAGCGGACACATGGACGAGGAGGGAGGACAGGACATGACAAAACTTCAAAATAAGAGTGCTTAAAACAGAAAGCAATACGGAACATAAAAGGTGCCAAAACTCAAAGAGTGCATAAACAAAGAACAATGTGGAACATAAAAAGTGCCAAAAACTAAAAGTAAAAAGGTAAACAAACCAAAGACGGTGTGGATCGTTACAGAGCCCCCCCTTTAAGGAGCGGATCCCAGACGCTCCTAATCAAAGGAGGGGCAAAACGACAACGAAAACAAACAGGCAGATCTAGGGAACACGAGAGGGACAGAGGGACAAGACGTGGACAGGAAGACAGTGACAGAACAGATGGGTGGTCAGGAGAACAAGGAGGCCGGGTAGGTGCCCAGGGGACAACTTGAAGGAGGGGACCGGGTCGGGGGCATCCATCGGGCAGGGACTGGGTCAGGAGGCCGGGGAGGTGGCCGTAGGGCAGGGATCGGGTCAGGTGGCCAGGGAGGCAGCCCCATGGCAGGGACTGGGTCTGGAGGCCAGGGAAGTGGCCGTAGGGCAGGGATCGGGTCAGGTGGCCAGGGAGGCAGCCCCATGGCAGGGACTGGGTCTGGAGGCCGGGGAAGTGGCCGTAGGGCAGGGATCGGGTCAGGGGGTCTAGGGGATGGCCACAAGGCTAGGGCAGGGTCAGGAGGCTTTGGAGACGGCCTCAGGACTGGGACAGGGTCAGGAGGAGGCCACGGGATAGGGTCAGGAGACCATGAGACAGGATCAGAAGGCCTGGGAGGGGGCCACAAGACAGGGTCAGAAGGCCAGGGAGGAGGCCACAAGGTAGGGTCAGAAGGCCAGGGAGGAGGCCACAAGGTAGGGTCAGAAGGCCAGGGAGGAGGCCACAAGGCGGGGTCAGTAGGCCCGAGAGGAGGCCACAAGGCAGGGTCAGAAGGCCCGAGAGGAGGCCACAAGGCAGGGTCAGAAGGCCCGAGAGGAGGCCACAAGGCAGGGTTAGAAGGCCTGAGAGGAGGCCACAAGGCAGGGTCAGAAGGCCTGAGAGGAGGCCACAAGGCAGGGTCAGAAGGCCAGGGAGGTGGCCACAGGACAAGGTCAGAAGACCAGAGAGGAGGCCACAAGGCAGGGTCAGGAGGCCTGAGAGGAGGCCACAAGGCAGGGTCAGAAGGCCTAGGAGGCCACAGGACAAGGCCAGAAGGCCTGAGAGGAGTTGAGGAGGCCCCCAGGGACGGTGCCATAGTAGGCAGTGACCAAGGAGGCTTGGAAATTCCTGGGGTTTTAGTAGGCGAAGGCAGAGCCGTGGGAGGTGGAGCAGACAGAGCCATGGAAGGCGGAGCAGACAGAGCCGAGGCAGTCCTCTGAGGCGGAGACCTGGGGGACTCTGGCAGCAGAGGCGCGGAGGGCTCGGGAGACAGGGGTGCGGAAGGCTCGGGTGGCTGAGGCGTGGGAGGCCCTGACCTTGGTCTCAAAGGCTCGAGAGGCAGTGCGCTGGGTGACTCGAGAGGCAATGCGCTGGGAAGCTCTGGAGGCGGAGCTCTGGGAGGCTCGAGAGGCGGAGCTGTGGAAAGCTCTGGAGGCGGAGCTGTGGAAAGCTCTGGAGGCGGAGCTGTGGAAAGCTCTGGAGGCGGAGCTGTGGAAAGCTCTGGAGGCGGAGCTGTGGAAAGCTCTGGAGGCGGAGCTGTGGAAAGCTCTGGAGGCGGAGCTGTGGAAAGCTCTGGAGGCGGAGGAGTGGAAGGTGGAGCCGTGGCAGGCTCTGGTGACTGAGGCGTGGCAGGCTCTGGTGACTGAGGCGTGGCAGGCTCTGGTGACTGAGGCGTGGCAGGCTCTGGTGACTGAGGCGTGGCAGGCTCTGGTGACTGAGGCGTGGCAGGCTCTGGTGACTGAGGCGTGGCAGGCTCTGGTGACTGAGGCGTGGCAGGCTCTGGTGACTGAGGCGTGGCAGGCTCTGGTGACTGAGGCGTGGCAGGCTCTGGTGACTGAGGCGTGGCAGGCTCTGGTGACTGAGGCGTGGCAGGCTCTGGTGACTGAGGCGTGGCAGGCTGTGGTGACTGTGATCTCGAAGGCTCGAGAGGCGGAGCCGTGGGAGGCTCAGGAAGTGTTGGCTCTTGGACGGTCGAGGCTACAGGCGCTGGCTCTGGCTCTTGGACGGTCGAGGCTACAGGCGCGGGCTCTGGCTCTTGGACGATCGAGGCTACAGGCGCGGGCTCTGGCTCTTGGACGGTCGAGGCTACAGGCGCGGGCTCTGGCTCTTGGACGGTCGAGGCTACAGGCGCGGGCTCTGGCTCTTGGACGGTCGAGGCTGGCAACGCCGGCTCTGGGACGGACGAGGCTGGCAACGCCGGCTCTGGGACGGACGAGGCTGGCAACGCCGGCTCTGGGACGGACGAGGCTGGCAACGCCGGCTCTGGGACGGACGAGGCTTCCAGCTCGTTGGCCGTGGCAGGCGTGGGCGTTGGCTCGTTGGCCGTGGCAGGCGTGGGCGTTGGCTCGTTGGCCGTGGCAGGCGTGGGCGTTGGCTCGTTGGCCGTGGCAGGCGTGGGCGTTGGCTCGTTGGCCGTGGCAGGCGTGGGCGTTGGATCGTAGGCCGTGGCAGGCGGAGACCGGGAAGCAGAAGCCTTTCCTCTTCTCCTCCTCCTCCTCCTGGCGGACGGGGTTGTCAACGTTGGCCCAGGGACAGACAAGGCTGGGGGTACGTTGGCCGTAGCAGGCGTGGAGGAACGAGTCATGGAAGGCTGGGAGGTGACCTCTGTGTGGGGAGAGATAGCGGCCTCCTCTGCAATGCCCACAGTCAGAGGAGAGCCACAGATCCTCAGGGTCGCTTCAAGGTACGCCATGAGCGTCCAGCCTGGGGTCGCTGGTGGGAGAAGCTCCTTCAGAGAGGGGTCTAGATTCGCCCGGAAGAAACCGACCAAAAGAAACTCCGAGAAGTCAGACAGGTTGGCCAGCTCGAGAAACTCACGGACGTGGACCTCAATTGGGCGATCCTCCTGTCTGAGGCCGAGAAGCAGAAGATTGGCCTGTTGAGCGGTGCAGGCTGCTGGATCCATTAGTTGGGTCGGTCGTTCTGTAATGATGAGGTCAGACGAGGGAGTGAGGATCCAAATGCAGTTTATTAAATAAACAGGAAACACAAAGGCAGGAACAAAACAAACCTCCACGAGGGGAAAACTAAAGAAATGAAAACAAGAAAACAACACGGGGGGTTTTGCAAAGTGGGCTTAGGCAGGAACACGGAACAAGGCTGGATACGGGACTGAGCTTCAGACATCAAACACTAACATCAAACAACGACCGACAAAGGACAAGGTGAACATCAGGACTTAAAATACAAAACAAGGGAAAACATAAACCAATGGACAATGAGAACTAATAACAAGGTGAAGAGGTAATTAACTAAAACCAATGACAAGACTAGAACAGAGAGTAAAGTGGTTAAACAATAAACCAATGGGGAGCGGACACATGGACGAGGAGGGAGGACAGGACATGACAAAACTTCAAAATAAGAGTGCTTAAAACAGAAAGCAATACGGAACATAAAAGGTGCCAAAACTCAAAGAGTGCATAAACAAAGAACAATGTGGAACATAAAAAGTGCCAAAAACTAAAAGTAAAAAGGTAAACAAACCAAAGACGGTGTGGATCGTTACACATACACACAATTTAGGAAACTAAAACACACAATATACAAGCAAAATAGAATAAATATACACGCAATATAGAATATGCACACACACAATATAGAATATGCATACACACAATATACACGCAATATAGAATACACATACATGCAATATAAAATGTGCATACACGCAATAAGGAAAACGCATAGACACAATATAGAATACGCATACACGCAATATAAAATACACATACACGCAAAATAGAATATGCATACATGCAATATAGAATACTCATACACACAATATAGAAAACTAATACACACTATATACAAGCAATATAGAATACAAATACACGCAATATAGAATACACATTCACGCAATATTGAATACCCATACATGCAATATAAAATGTGCATACACACAATATAGAAAACGCATACAAGCAACATAGAAAATGCATACACGCAAAATAGAATACGCATACACGCAAAATAGAATACGCATACACGCAATATAGAATATTCATACACGCAATGTAGAATACACATACACACAATATAGAAAACTAATACACACAATATACAAGCAATATAGTATACACATACACGCAATATAGAATATGCATACATGCAAAATAGAAAACGCATACACGCAATATAGAATACGCATACACGCAAATATAGAATACACATTCACGCAATATAGAATAGGCATACACGCAAATTAGAATACGCATACACGCAATATAGAAAACGCATACACGCAATATAGAATACTCCTACATGCAATGTAGAATACACATACACACAATATAGAATACACATTCACGCAATATTGAATACCCATACATGCAATACAAAATGTGCATACACGCAATATAGAAAACGCAAACACGCAATATAGAATTTGCATATACTCAATATAGAATATGCACACACACAATATAGAATATGCATACACGCAATATACACGCAATATAGAATACACATACATGGAATACTGAATACACATACACTCAATATAGAATACACATACACGCAATATAGAATACACATACACGCAATATAGTATACGCATACACGCAAAATAGAAAATGCATACACGCAAAATAGAAAATGCATAGACGCAAAATACACTCAGTATAGAATACGTATACACGCAATATAGAATATGCACACACACAATATATAATATGCATAAACGCAATATACACGCAATACAGAATACACATACATGGAATACAGAATACACATACACTCAATATAGAATACACATACACGCAATATAGTATACGCATACACGCAATATAGAATATGCATACACGCAATATAGAAAAAGCATACACGCAATATTGAATACCCATACATGCAATATAAAATGTGCTTACACGCAATATAGAAAATTTATACACGCAATATTGAATACCCATACATGCAATATAAAATGTGCATACACGCAATATAGAAAACGCAAACACGCAATATAGAATTCGCATACACGCAATATAGAATACAGATACACACAATATAGAATTTGCATGTACGCAATATAGAATACACATACACACAATATAGAAAACTAATACACACAATATACAAGCAATATAGAATACACATACACGCAATATAGAATATGCACACACACAATATAGAATATGCATACACGCAATATACACGCAATATAGAATACACATACATTGAATACAGAATACACATACACTCAATATAGAATACACATACATGCAATATAGAATACACACACACGCAATACAGAATACACATACATGCAATATAGAATACGTATACACGCAAAATAAAATATGCATACACACAATATAGAATACGCATACACACAAAATAGAAAACACATACACACAATATAGAATAAACATACACGCAATATACAGGCAATATAGAATATGCATACACACAATATAGAATACGCATACACGCAATATAGAATACGCATACAGCAATATAAAATACACATACACGCAAAATAGAATACTCATACACAATTTAGGAAACTAATACACACAATATACAAGTAAAATAGAATACACATACACGCAATATAGAATACGCACACACACAATATAGAATATGCATACACACAATATACACGCAATATAGAATACACATACATGCAATATAGAATACACATACACGCAATATAGAATGCACATACATGCAATATAAAATGTGCATACACCCAATAAGGAAAACGCATAGACACAATATAGAATACGCATACACGCAATATAAAATACACATACACACAATATAGAAAACTAATACACGCAATATACACGCAATATGAAATACACATACACGCAATATAGAATACACATTCACGCAATATAGAATACGCATACACGCAAAATAGAATACGCATATACGCAATATAGAAAACGCATACACGCAATATAGAATACTCATACACACAATGTAGAATACACATACACACAATATAGAAAACTAATACACACAATATACAAGCAATATAGAATACACATACACGCAATATAGAATACACATTCACGCAATATAGAATACGCATACACGCAAAATAGAATACGCATACACGCAAAATAGAATACGCATACACGCAATATAGAATATTCATACACGCAATGTAGAATACACATACACACAATATAGAAAACTAATACACACAATATACAAGCAATATAGTATACACATACACGCAATATAGAATATGCATACATGCAAAATAGAAAACGCATACACGCAATATAGAATACGCATACACACAAAATAGAAAACACATACACACAATATAGAATAAACATACATGCAATATAGAATACGCATACACGCAATATAGAATACACATACACGCAATATACAGGCAATATAGAATATGCATACACAATATAGAATACTCATACACGCAATATAGAATACGCATACACGCAATATAGAATACTCATACACACAATTTAGGAAACTAAAACACACAATATACAAGCAAAATAGAATAAATATACACGCAATATAGAATATGCACACACACAATATAGAATATGCATACACACAATATACACGCAATATAGAATACACATACACGCAATATAAAATACACATACACGCAAAATAGAATATGCATACATGCAATATAGAATACTCATACACGCAATGTAGAATACACATACACACAATATAGAATACACATTCACGCAATATTGAATACCCATACATGCAATACAAAATGTGCATACACGCAATATAGAAAACGCAAACACGCAATATAGAATTTGCATATACTCAATATAGAATATGCACACACACAATATAAAATATGCATACACGCAATATACATGCAATATAGAATAAACATACATGGAATTCTGAATACACATACACTCAATATAGAATACACATATACGCAATATAGAATACACATACACGCAATATAGTATACGCATACACGCAATATAGAATACGCATACACGCAAAATAGAAAATGCATACACGCAAAATACACGCAATATAGAATATGCATACACGCAATATAGAATATGCACACACACACAATGTAGAATATGCATAAACGCAATATACACGCAATACAGAATACACATACATGGAATACAGAATACACATACACTCAATATAGAATACACATACACGCAATATAGAATACACATACACGCAATATAGCATACACATACACGCAATATAGAATATGCATACACGCAATATAGAAAATGCATACACGCAATATTGAATACCCATACATGCAATATAAATTGTGCATACACGCAATATAGAAAATGCATACACGCAATATTGAATACCCATACATGCAATATAAAATGTGCATACACGCAATATAGAAAACACAAACACGCAATATAGAATTCGCATACACGCAAAATAGAATACGCATACACACAATATAGAATTTGCATATACGCAATATAGAATACACATACACACAATATAGAAAACTAATACACACAATATACAAGCAATATAGAATACACATACACGCAATATAGAATATGCACACACACAATATAGAATATTCATACACGCAATATACACGCAATATAGAATACACATACATGGAATACAGAATACACATACACTCAATATAGAATACACATACACGCAATATAGAATACACATACACGCAATATAGAATGCACATACATGAAATATAGAATACGCATACACGCAATATAGAATAAACATACATGCAATATAGATTACGCATACACGCAATATAGAATACGCATACACACAAAATAGAAAACACATACACACAATATAGAATAAACATATATGCAATATAGATTACGCATACACGCAATATAGAATACACATACACGCAATATACAGGCAATATAGAATATGCATACACAATATAGAATACTCATACACGCAATATAGAATACGCATACACGCAATATAAAATACACATACACGCAAAATAGAAAACGCATACACGCAATATAGAATACTCATACACACAATTTAGGAAACTAAAACACACAATATACAAGCAAAATAGAATAAATATACACGCAATATAGAATATGCACACACACAATATAGAATATGCATACACACAATATACACGCAATATAGAATACACATACACGCAATATAAAATACACATACACGCAAAATAGAATATGCATACATGCAATATAGAATACTCATACACGCAATGTAGAATACACATACACACAATATAGAAAACTAATACACACTATATACAAGCAATATAGAATACAAATACACGCAATATAGAATACACATTCACGCAATATTGAATACCCATACATGCAATATAAAATGTGCATACACACAATATAGAAAACGCATACAAGCAACATAGAAAATGCATACACGCAAAATAGAATACGCATACACGCAATATAGAATATGCATACACGCAATATAGAAAATGCATACACGCAATATTGAATACCCATACATGCAATATAAAATGTGCATACACACAATATAGAAAACGCAAACTCGCAATATAGAATTAGCATACACGCAATATAGAAAACGCAAACACGCAATATAGAATTTTCATATACGCAATATAGAATACACATACACACAATATAGAAAACTAATACACACAATACACAAGCAATATAGAATACACATACACGCAATATAGAATATGCACACACACAATACAGAATATGCATACACGCAATATACACGCAATATAGAATACACTTACATGGAATACAGAATACACATACACTCAATATAGAATACACATACACGCAATACAGAATTCACATACACGCAATATAGAATATGCATACACGCAATATACACACAATATAGAATACACTTACATGGAATACAGAATACACATACACTCAATATAGAATACACATACACGCAATACAGAATACACATACACGCAATATACAATTCACATACATGCAATATAGAATACGCATACACGCAAAATAGAATATGCATACACACAATATAGAATACGCATACACACAAAATAGAAAACACATACACACAATATAGAATAAACATACATGCAATATAGATTACGCATACACGCAATATAGAATACACATACACGCAATATACACGCAATATAGTATATGCATACACACAATATAGAAAACGCATACACGCAATATACAATACTCATACACGCAATGTAGAATACACATACACACAATATAGAAAACTAATAAACACAATATACAAGCAATATAGAATAGACATACACGCAATATAGAATACACATTAACGCAATATTGAATACGCATACACGCAAATTAGAATACGCATACACGCAATATAGAAAACTAATACACGCAATATACACGCAATATAAAATACACATACACGCAATATAGAATATGCATACATGCAATATAGAAAACGCATGCACGCAATATAGAATACTCATACACGCAAAATAGAATACGCACACAAGCAATATAGAAAACGCAAACACGCAATGTAGAATACACATACACACAATATAGAAAACTAATACACACAATATACAAGCAATATAGAATACACATACACGCAATATAGAATACACATTCACGCAATATTGAATACCCATACATGCAATATAAAATGTGCATACACGCAATATAGAAAACTAATACACGCAATATAAAATACAAATACACGCAATATAAAATATGCATACATGCAATATAGAAAACGGATACATGCAATATAGAATACGCATACACACAATATAGAATACTCATACACGCAATGTAAATTACACATACACACAATATAGAAAACTAATACACACAATATACAAGCAATATAGAATACACATTCACGCAATATAGAATACGCATACACGCAAATTAGAATACGCATACACGCAATATAGAAAACACATTCACGCAATATAGAATACGCATACACGCAAATTAGAATACGCATACACGCAATATAGAATACACATACACGCAATATACAGGCAATATAGAATATGCAAACACACAATATAGAATACGCATTCACGCAATATAGAATACGCATACACGCAATATAAAATACACATACACTCAAAATAGAAAACGCATACACGCAATATAGAATACTCATACACACAATTTAGGAAACTAATACACACAATATACAAGCAAAATAGAATACACATACACGCAATATAGAATACGCACACACAATATAGAATATGCATACACACAATATAAACGCAATATAGAATACACATACATGCAATATAGAATACACATACACGCAATATAGAATACACATACATGCAATATAAAATGTGCATACACGCAATAAGGAAAACACAGACACAATATAGAATACGCATACACGCAATATAGAATACTCATACACACAATATAGAAAACTAATACACGCAATATACACGCAATATAGAATATGCATACATGCAATATAGAATACGCATACACGCAATATAGAATATGCATACACACAATATAGAATATGCATACACACAATATTGAATACCCATACATGCAATATAAAATGTGCATACACACAATATAGAAAACGCAAACACGCAATATAGAATTAGCATACACGCAATATAGAAAACGCAAACATGCAATATAGAATTTCCATATACGCAATATAGAATACACATACACACAATATACACGCAATATAGTATATGCATACACACAATATAGAATACGCATACACGCAATATAGGATACACATACACACAATATACACGCAATATAGTATATGCATACACGCAATATAGAATACGCATACACGCAATATAAAATACACATACACGCAATATAGAAAACGCATACAAGCAATACAGAACATGCATACACACAATATACAAGCAATATAGAATACTCATACACACAATATAGAATACGCACACACACAATATAGAACATGCATACACACAGTATACAAGCAATATAGAATACACATACATGCAATATAGAAAACACATACATGCAATATAAAATGTGCATACACGCAATAAGGAAAACGCATAGACGCAATATAAAATACACATACACACAATATAGAAAACTAATACACGCAATATAAAATACACATACACGCAATATAGAATATGCATACATGCAATATAAAATACACATACACACAATATAGAAAACTAATACACGCAATATACACGCAATATAAAATACACATACACGCAATATAGAATATGCATACATGCAATATAGAAAACGCATACACGCAATGTAGAATACACATACAAACAATATAGAAAACTAATACACACAATATACACGCAATATAAAATACACATACACGCAATATAGAATATGCATACATGCAATATAAAATACACATACACACAATATAGAAAACTAATACACGCAATATACACGCAATATAAAATACACATACACTCAATATAGAATATGCATACATGCAATATAGAAAACGCATACACGCAATACAGAAAGAGCATACACACAATATAGAATATGCATACACGCAATGTAGAAAACTAATACACACAATATACAAGCAATATAGAATACGAATACACGCAATATAGAATACACATTCACGCAATATTGAATACCCATACATGCAATATAAAATGTGCATACATGCAATACAGAATATGCACACACACAATATAGAATAAACATATATGCAATATAGATTACGCATACACGCAATATAGAATACACATACACGCAATATACAGGCAATATAGAATATGCATACACACTATATAGAATACGCATACACGCAAAATAGAATATGCATACACAGAATATAGAATACGCATACACACAAAATAGAAAACACATACACACAATATAGAATAAACATATATGCAATATAGAATACACATACACGCAATATACAGGCAATATAGAATATGCATACACACTATATAGAATACGCATACACGCAATATAAAATACACATACACGCAAAATAGAAAACGCATACACGCAATATAGAATACACATACACGCAATGTAGAAAACTAATACACACAATATACAAGCAATATAGAATACGCATACACGCAATATAGAAAACGCATACACGCAATATTGAATACCCATACATGCAATATAAAATGTGCATACACACAATATAGAAAACGCAAACACGCAATATAGAATTCGCATACACGCAATATAGAATACACATACACACAATATAGAAAACTAATACACACAATATACAAGCAATATAGAATACACATACACGCAATACAGAATATGCACACACACAATATAGAATATGCATATACACAATATACACGCAATATAGAATACACATACATGGAATATAGAATACACATACATGGAATACAGAATACACATACACGCAATATAGAATACACATACATGCAATATAGAATACGCATACACGCAAAATAGAATATGCATACACAGAATATAGAATACGCATACACACAAAATAGAAAACACATACACACAATATAGAATAAATATATATGCAATATAGATTACGCATACACGCAATATAGAATACACATACACGCAATATACAGGCAATATAGAATATGCATACACACTATATAGAATACGCATACACGCAATATAGAATACGCATACACGCAATATAGAATACACATACACGCAAAATAGAAAACGCATACACGCAATATAGAATACTCATACACAATCTAGGAAACTAATACACACAATATACAAGCAAAATAGAATACACATACACGCAATATAGAATACGCACACACACAATATAGAATATGCATACACACAATATACACGCAATATAGAATACACATACATGCAATATAGAATACACATACACGCAATATAAAATACACATACACACAATATTGAAAACAAATACATGCAATATACACGCAATATAAAATACATATACATGCAATATAGAATACGCATACACGCAAAATAGATTACTCATACACGCAATGTAGAATACACATACACACAATATAGAAAACTAATACACACTATATACAAGCAATATAGAATACACATACACGCAATATAGAATACACATTCACGCAATATAGAATATGCACACACACAATATAGAATACGCATACAAGCAATATAGAATACGCATACACGCAAAATAGAATACGCATACACGCAATATAGAAAATGCATACACGCAAAATAGAATACGCATACACGCAATATAGAATACGCATACACGCAATATAGAAAATGCATACATGCAATATAGAATTTCCATATACGCAATATAGAATACACATACACACAATATAGAAAACTAATACACACAATTTACAAGCAATACAGAATACACATACACGCAATATAGAATATGCACACACACAATACAGAATATGCATACACGCAATATACACGCGATATAGAATACACTTACATGGAATACAGAATACACATACACGCAATATAAAATACTCATACACGCAATGTAGAATACACATACACACAATATAGAAAACTAATACACACAATATTCAAGCAATATAGAATACACATACACGCAATATAGAATACACATTCACGCAATATTGAATACCCATACATGCAATATAAAATGTGCATACACGCAATATAGAAAAACACGCAATATAGAATTCGCATATACGCAATATAGAATATGCACACACACAATATAGAATATGCATACACGCAATATACACGCAATATAGAATACACATACATGGAATACTGAATACACATACACGCAATATAGTATACGCATACACGCAATATAGAATACGCATACACGCAATATAGAATATGCACACACACACAATATAGAATATGCATAAACCAAATATACACGCAATACAGAATACACATACATGGAATACAGAATACACATACACTCAATGTAGAATACACATACACGCAATATAGAATACACATACACGCAATATAGAAAATGCATACACGCAATATTGAATACCCATACATGCAATATAAAATGTGCATATACGCAATATAGAATACACATACACACAATATATCAAAATGTTTCAAAGCAAGAATAAGGGCTTAAGCTTCCTTTTCAATTGTAGAATAGTGCTTCTGATGGATATCAAATTTCTTTGAAAAATAGCACACAGGATGCTCAACTCCCACTGAATCATCTTGAAGAAGAACCGCACCCACACCAAAATCACTAGCATCCACAGCTAGCTTGAATGGTTGGTTGAAATCAGGGGCAGCAAGAATAGGAGAACTGCTCAACAATGCCTTCAAATTGCCAGAAGCTACCTGACACGACTCAGTCCAAACAAAAGGTACCTTAGGACTAAGCAGGTTAGTTAAAGGTGTAGCAACAGTGGCAAAATTTTTGCAAAAACTCCTATAGTATCCTGCCATACCCAGGAAACGTTTTAGTTCCCGCCGAGATGACGGTACAGGAAAATTCACGATGGCCTCCACCTTTGCTCCTACTGGAGACACATGACCATGGCCAACAACTTTTCCCAAGTAAGTTACCGTGGCCTGCCCAAACTCACACTTGGAGAGGTTCAGGGTCAAATTTGCAGCCTTTAACCGTTTGAACACATCCCCAAGCTGGGCCAAATGTTGAGACCAGGTAGAACTATAAATAACCAAATCGTCAAGGTAAGCCTCACATCCTGCAACTCCTTCCAACACCTTATTCACCAGACGCTGGAAAGTGGCAGGTGCATTTCGCATTCCAAATGCCATGACATTATAATGGCAGAAGTTATCCGGCGTCACAAAAGCAGAGATCTCACGGGCTCGCTGGCTAAGTGGAACCTGCCAGTAGCCTTTTAAAAGATCTAACTTTGAAACAAAGGATGCAGAACCAACTTGATCAATACAGTCATCTAGCCGTGGAAGAGGATAGGAGTCAGGCTTTGTGATTGCATTTACCTTACGAAAATCGGTACAAAACTGAAATGAACCATCATGCTTCTCAACTAGTATACATGGTGAACTCCAAGCACTAAAAGTCGGTTCAGCTATGTTATGTTCTAACATATACTCTACCTCTTTGTGCAAAAGCTGACGTTTAACAGGATTCACCCTATATGGGTGCTGCTTAATAGGGTTAGCTTGGCCTACATCAATGTCATGCTCTAGCACATTGGTACAAGATGGAACATCAGAAAACAAAGCCAAATATTGACCAATTAACTGAATAACATCAGCACGCTCAGAAAGACTTATATACGACAAATGAATGTCTAAATCAGACAGAATTTCAGAATTTGGCAATCTACTCTGAGCAATCTCCAAAACAACACTTCCTTCTCCCATCTCAGTAGATGGAGCATTCAGTGCCGCCAAAGCCTTGACCTCTGTAGACGCTGTTAGGTTACGGTCAAAGTAAGGCTTGAGCAAATTCACATGGCACATTCGGGTTTTCCTTTTACGATCTGGGGTCTTAACCAAGTAGTTACACTCACCAATTTTCCGATCAACAGTATACGGACCACCATATTGGGCCTGCAACGCAGAACCCAGTATTGGTAAGAGCACCAGCACTTGGTCTCCTGAACAAAACACACGATGTTTAGCCTTTCGATCATACCAAGTCTTCATCTTCTCCTGAGCTGCTTTCAAATTTTCTTTGGCGAGTTCACAGGCTCTACTAAGCCGGAGACGAAAGTTAGACACATAGTCCAAGAGGTTAGTAGGAGTAGAATGCTCAACATCTAACCATTTCTCCTTTACCAATTTCAAGGGCCCCCTCACAGTGTGACCAAACACAAGTTCAGCTGGACTGAAACCAAGGGACTCCTGAACCACCTCTCTAACTGCGAAAAGGAGCAGTGGAACGCCATCATCCCAGTCTCTCTCAGACTCTTTGCAGTAGGTCTTCAGCATAGTCTTGAGAGTTTGATGGAATCTCTCAAGCACACCTTGAGACTCTGGATGATACGCAGATGAAACGTTATGCTGAATAGACAACTGCTTTAACACCTGGGAGAAAAGGCGAGACATAAAATTAGACCCTTGATCAGACTGAACAACTCTTGGTAGTCCAAACACTGTGAAAAACCTAATGAGGGCTTTGGAAATGGCAGGAGCTGTAATCTTGCGCAAAGGAACAGCTTCAGGAAATCTGGTGGCGGCACACATAACTGTGAGAAGATATTGATTACCTGACTTGGTACGGGGAAGAGGTCCAACACAATCAATCAAAACATGTTCAAATGGCTCTCCAATGGCAGGAATAGGATGTAATGGAGCTGCAGGAATAGACTGGTTAGGTTTGCCTACAACCTGACACACATGACATGATCTACAATACTGAGCTACATCGAACCTCACCCCAGGCCAGAAAAAATGCCTTAACACACACAATCCAAAGTCTTCCTGACCCCCAAGTGGCCAGACAGACAATGATCATGGGCGAAATACAATATGTCAGATCGATAAACTTCTGGAACCACCACTTGAAACACACTACTCCAGTCATCCTCACGTGGTAATTTTGGATCTGACCACTTTCTCATCAAAACACCATCACTAATAAAATAGCCAGAAGCAGCATTTGATAACCCTTCATCAGACACTACATCTTCAAACATGGGTGACAGAGTGGGGTCTTGTTTTTGCTCAAGTATTAACTGTTCACGAGAGGGAAACATCTTTCCACTCTCTGCCAATTTCATGTCACCTTGGGCCATGAAAGTATCATAAAGTGGCACCACCGATTGACTGCTGGAAGATGTGTCTTCAGCTTGCCTCTTAGCAGACATGGCACGAGTAGTTGCACAAACAGGAAAAGTTTCTGGAAATGCCAATTCAAGTTCATCTGGACCATCTGACTTGAGGACAGTAGAGATTACTTCAGGGACAGCTAGCACTTTCCCCCCAGCTAAATCATTCCCTACAATAAAGGACACCCCATCTATGGGAATCTGGGAACAAAGTGCAACAACAACATCCCCAGAGATTAAATCTGATTGGAGATTAATGCTATGTAAAGGCATAGACAGAAATCCTCCACCAAAACCTTTAACGATTACCTCTGAACCTTGAGCTGACTTTTCATTGAAGGGCAAGACATCACGTAAAATCACAGATTGAAAAGCTCCTGTATCTCTCCAGATCTTGATAGCTTGCCTGTGTTCAGGGTCAGAAGACAGATACACAAAACCATCCATCAGAAATGATGATGAGCCAGCTAACTCAGCTTTCTTGCATGAAACATTAGCAACTGAAGATGCCAAAGGAAGGCTTGGCACAGGACTTACAAATGCTACAGTCTTTGCAGATTTCTGTTTCTCACTCAGAACAGGACAATCTGCGATAAGATGGCCTGGTCTCTTACAATTAAAACAAGCCCTTTCTAAAGTCAAACCATCATTGGTCGTCTTCTTAGCAGGTGATGAGGCAAAGGGCACAGACCTTACAAACCGAGACCTATTGTACTTACTTTGTTCCTGAATTTCAGCCTGTTTGTCACCAAACTGTACCTTATGGGTTAAGACAAACTCATCTGCCAAGATTGCAGCTTGTTCTAAAGTCACTGCCTTCTGCTCATTCAAATAAACAGACACTACATCAGGAAGACAGTTTTTAAATTCTTCAAGCAAAATGAGTTGTCTAAGATGTTCCTTACTTTCCACCTTCTGAGACGTACACCACCGATCAAACAGATTCTCCTTCTGTTTTGCAAACTCAACATAAGTGTCGTGAGCAAATTTGGTACAACTTCGAAAGCGCTGGCGGTAAGCTTCAGGAACCAGCTCATATGCCTTCAATATAGCTGCTTTAACCTCATCATAATTAGCACTCTTCTCAAGGCTTAGAGCGGAATAAGCTTCCTGAGCTTTACCCACCAAGATACTTTGTAAAAGCAAAGTCCACACAGTTCTAGGCCAATTTGATGTGATTGCCACCCGTTCAAAATGAGAAAAATATCGGTCAACATCTTTCTCAGAAAAAGGAGGTACTAACCTAATGTGTCTACCAACATCAAATGAAGAAACATCAACTCCTGGAGTTAAAGTAGCAGTTTTTAATTCCAACTCTTTAAGAAACCGTTCGTGTTCAAGATACATTTGTTTCTCTCTTAGTTTACTATTAACATCTAGCTGTTTCTCCTGGAAAGCTAGCTCTCTGAGCCGAAGCTCAATTGCAGCTTCAGACAAAGGAGCAGTCATGGATTGTGGGGAAACCTGCTTAACTTTTAAGACACCATTATCAATCAAAACACTTCTAATGATTTCCTTCACACCATCCTTCAGCCGCTTCTCACTACTTGTGATGGAAATATCATAATGAGAGGACAACTGCAAAAGTTGATCCTTTGTAAAACTCTCAAGTAACTCTTCTGAAGGTTCCTTTAGGAAGTCTTCTAAAGAAGTCATTACTAAATTCAACACGAACTACACTTAAGTAGTAACACAACGTCCTACACAGAAGTTCAGCCGACACAACAGGTCCAACAGCACACAGCTACAGAAGCAGCAAAATGCTCTTAAATAAAACTTTTAAAGCTTTAACCAGAAGTAGAACTAACCCAAACACAGAAGATTACTCACCCCAAGCAATCACAAATATCTAAAGACAATACTGGGCATTAGTCTACACTAAAGTCCACAAAGGAACTTCACACAAACACTGCTAACACACTAAAGTTAGGATCATGGACCAAAGAAACACTACCTCAAAAAAAAAAAAAAAAAAGTTTAACTCAACTAACTTAAGTATTTCACTTCCATCAAAAAAAAACAGTGAGCATGGTTGCTGAGCTCAAAACACAATACAAAACACATGATACACCCGGATACCTGCCTAACATGTCTAACTCCTATCTATCTTCTGAGGTGTACCGGGCACGAGGTGACTTTAAAAGCAAAAACTCAGCAACTGTGAACCAATTAATCAATGGTCACAGTTCTGAAATGCTTACCCCCGACAGAGAACAAGTCTCCACCCAGAATAACCTCGAAAACAAAAAAGGAAAAATAACAAAAGAGTGAACCGATGGAAGGATTGAATAATCAACCCAGCTGGAACTCTCACCCTTCCTAACCGGGAAAACTCATGCATATATTCAAAAATACTCAAACAACCATACTCACCAAATGATCTCAATCAAAGGGAATAAACAAAACAGTCCCCAAAATAATCAAAAGAAACAAATACTTTTTACCAACCAAATTGGACGAGCCCCCATTATGTTACAACCCTGGCTCTAGGGATGCAACATAAAGGACACGAAGACAGAAATTTGCCAATCAAAATAAAGTTTATTTAAAAAAAAGAAAAGAAAAGGGACTGTAAAAGTAAAAAAACACAGCTACTGCAGTGCCGGCTGCAAGACGACAGAGAGAGCAAGAGCATGCGTCCTAGATTTAAAGTGGCTCCCGCCAGGTGACACCAATTAACCGGTTGATTGCAGGTGAGCTACCAGGGAAACTGCAATGACACACAGATTAGAACACTCCCACATAACAAAATATACAAGCAATATAGAATACACATACACGCAATATAGAATATCCACACACACAATACAGAATATGCATACACACAATATACACGCAATATAGAATACACATACATGGAATACTGAATACACATACACTCAATATAGAATACAGATACACACAATATAGAATACACATACACACAATATAGTATACGCATACACGCAATATAGAATACGCATACACGCAAAAGAGAAAATGCATACACGCAAAATAGAATACGTATACACGCAAAATAGAATACGCATACACGCAATATAGAATATGCATACACGCAATATAGAAAATGCATACACGCAATACTGAATACCCATACATGCAATATAAAATGTGCATACACGCAATATAGAAAATGCATACACGCAATATTGAATACCCATACATGCAATATAAAATGTGCATACACGCAATATAGAAAACGCAAACACGCAATATAGAATTAGCATACACGCAATATAGAATACACATACACACAATATAGAAAACTAATACACACAATATACAAGCAATATAGAATACACATACACGCAATATAGAATATGCACACACACAATATAGAATATGCATACACGCAATATACACGCAATATAGAATACACATACATGGAATACAGAATACACATTCACTCAATATAGAATACACATACACGCAATATAGAATACACATACACGCAATATAGAATTCACATACATGCAATATAGAGTACGCATACACACAAAATAGAAAACACATACACACAATATAGAATAAACATACATGCAATAAAGATTACGCATACACGCAATATAGAATACACATACACGCAAAATACACGCAATATAGTATATGCATACACACAATATAGAATACGCATAAACGCAATATAAGATACGCATACACGCAATATAAAATACACGTACACGCAATATAGAAAACGCATACACGCAAATTAGAATACGCATACACGCAATATAGAAAACGCATACACGCAATATAGAATACTCATACACGCAATGTAGAATACACATACACACAATATACAAGCAATATAGAATACACATACACGCAAAATAGAATACACATTCACGCAATATTGAATACCCATACATGCAATATAAAATGTGCATACACGCAATATAGAAAACGCAAACACACAATATAGAATACGCTTACACGCAATATAAAATACACATACATGCAATATAGAATATGCATACACGCAATATAGAATGCACATTCACGCAATATAGAATACGCATACACGCAAATTAGAATATGCATACATGCAATATAGAAAACGCATGCACGCAATATAGAATACGCATACACGCAATATAGAATACACATTCACGCAATATAGAACACGCATACACGCAATATAGAAAACGCATACACGCAATATAGAATACTCATACACGCAATGTAGAATACACATACACACAATATAGAAAACTAATACACACAATATACAAGCAATATAGAATACACATACACGCAATATAGAATAAACATTCACGCAATATTGAATACCCATAAATGCAATACAAAATGTGCATACACGCAATATAGAAAACGCAAACACGCAATATAGAATTCGCATATACGCAATATAAAATATGCACACACACAATATACAATATGCATACACGCAATATACACGCAATATAGAATACACATACATGGAATACTAAATACACATACACTCAATATAGAATACACATACACACAATATAGAATACACATACACGCAATATAGTATACGCATACACGCAATATAGAATACGCATACAAGCAAAATAGAAAATGCATACACGCAAAATAGAATACGTATACACGCAAAATAGAATAAGCATACACGCAATATAGAATATGCATACACGCAATATAGAAAATGCATACACGCAATATTGAATACACATACATGCAATATAAAATGTGCATACACGCAATATAGAAAACGCAAACACGCAATATAGAATTAGCATACACGCAAAATAGAATACACATACACACAATATAGAAAACTAATACACACAATATACAAGCAATATAGAATACACATACACGCAATATAGAATATGTACACACACAATATAGAATATGCATACACGCAATATACACGCAATATAGAATACACATACATGGAATACAGAATACATATTCACTCAATATAGAATACACATACACGCAATATAGAATACACATACATGCAATATAGCATTCACATACATGCAATATAGAATACGCATACACGTAAAATAGAATATGCATACACACAATATAGAATACGCATACACACAAAATAGAAAACACATACACACAATATAGAATAAACATACATGCAATATAGATTACGCATACACGCAATATAGAATACACATACACGCAATATAGTCTATGCATACACACAATATAGAATACGCATAAACGCAATATAAAATACGCATACACGCAATATAAAATACACATACACGCAATATAGAAAACGCATACACGCAATATAGAATACTCATACACACAATATAGAAAACTAATACACACAATACACAAGCAAAATAGAATAAACGTACACGCAATATAGAATACGCACACACACAATATAGAACATGCATACACACAATATACAAGCAATATAGAATACACATACATGCAATATAGAATACACATAAACGCAACATAGAATACACATACATGCAATATAGAAAACGCATACACGCAATTTAGAATACTCATACACGCAATGTAGAATACACATACACACAATATAGAAAACTAATACACACAATATACAAGCAATATAGAATACACATACACGCAATATAGAATACACATTCAGGCAATATTGAATACCCATACATGCAATATAAAATGTGCATACACGCAATATAGAAAACGCAAACACGCAATATAGAATACGCTTACACGCAATATAAAATACACATACACACAATATAGAAAACTAATACACGCAATATACACGCAATATAAAATACACATACACGCAATATAGAATATGCATACACGCAATATAGAATACACATTCACGCAATATAGAATATGCATACACGCAAATTAGAATATGCATACATGCAATATGGAAAACGCATACACGCAATTTAGAATACGCATACACGCAATATCGAATACACATTCACGCAATATAGAATACGCATACACGCAAATTAGAATACGCATACACGCAATATAGAAAACGCATACACGCAATATAGAATACTCATACACGCAATGTAGAATACACATACACACAATATAGAAAACTAATACACACAATATACAAGCAATATAGAATACAAATACACGCAATATAGAATACACATTCACGCAATACTGAATACCCATACATGCAATACAAAATGTGCATACACGCAATATAGAAAAAGCAAACACGCAATATAGAATTCGTATATACACAATATAGAATATGCACACACACAATATAGAATATGCATACACGCAATATACACGCAATATAGAATAAATATACATGGAATACTGAATACACATACACGCAATATAGAATACACATACACGCAATATAGAATACACATACATGCAATATAAAATGTGCATACACGCAATAAGGAAAACGCATAGACGCAATATAGAATACGCATACATGCAATATAAAATGTGCATATACGCAATATAGAATTAGCATACACGCAATATAGAATTCACATACACGCAATATAGAATACGCACACACACAATATAGAACATGCATACACACAATATACAAGCAATATAGAATACACATACATGCAATATAGAATACACATAAACGCAATATAGAAAACACATACATGCAATATAGAAAACGCATACACGCAATTTAGAATACTCATACACGCAATGTAGAATACACATACACACAATATAGAAAACTAATACACACAATATACAAGCAATATAGAATACACATACACGCAATATAGAATACACATTCAGGCAATATTGAATACCCATACATGCAATATAAAATGTGCATACACGCAATATAGAAAATGCAAACACGCAATATAGAATACGCTTACACGCAATATAAAATACACATACACACAATATAGAAAACTAATACACGCAATATACACGCAATATAAAATACACATACACGCAATATAGAATATGCATACACGCAATATAGAATACACATTCACGCAATATAGAATATGCATACACGCAAATTAGAATATGCATACATGCAATATGGAAAACGCATACACGCAATTTAGAATACGCATACACGCAATATCGAATACACATTCACGCAATATAGAATACGCATACACGCAAATTAGAATACGCATACACGCAATATAGAAAACGCATACACGCAATATAGAATACTCATACACGCAATGTAGAATACACATACACACAATATAGAAAACTAATACACACAATATACAAGCAATATAGAATACACATACACGCAATATAGAATACACATTCACGCAATACTGAATACCCATACATGCAATACAAAATGTGCATACACGCAATATAGAAAAAGCAAACACGCAATATAGAATTCGCATATACACAATATAGAATATGCACACACACAATATAGAATATGCATACACGCAATATACACGCAATATAGAATACACATACATGGAATACTGAATACACATACACGCAATATAGAATACACATACATGCAATATAAAATGTGCATACACGCAATAAGGAAAACGCATAGACGCAATATAGAATACGCATACATGCAATATAAAATGTGCATATACGCAATATTGAATTAGCATACACGCAATATAGAATTCACATACATGCAATATAGAATACGCATACACGCAAAATAGAATATGCATACACACAATATAGAATACGCATACACACAAAATAGAAAACACATACACACAATATAGAATAAACATACATGCAATATAGATTACGCATACACGCAATATAGAATACACATACACGCAATATACACGCAATATAGTTTATGCATACACACAATATAGAATACGCATAAACGCAATATAAAATACGAATACACGCAATATAAAATACACATACACGCAATATAGAAAACGCATACACGCAATATAGAATACTCATACACACAATATAGAAAACTAATACACACAATACACAAGCAAAATAGAATAAACGTACACGCAATATAGAATACGCACACACACAATATAGAACATGCATACACACAATATACAAGCAATATAGAATACACATACATGCAATATAGAATACACATAAACGCAATATAGAATACACATACATGCAATATAGAAAACGCATACACGCAATTTAGAATACTCATACACGCAATGTAGAATACACATACACACAATATAGAAAACTAATACACACAATATACAAGCAATATAGAATACACATACACGCAATATAGAATACACATTCAGGCAATATTGAATACCCATACATGCAATATAAAATGTGCATACACGCAATATAGAAAACGCAAACACGCAATATAGAATACGCTTACACGCAATATAAAATACACATACACACAATATAGAAAACTAATACACGCAATATACACGCAATATAAAATACACATACACGCAATATAGAATATGCATACACGCAATATAGAATACACATTCACGCAATATAGAATATGCATACACGCAAATTAGAATATGCATACATGCAATATGGAAAACGCATACACGCAATTTAGAATACGCATACACGCAATATCGAATACACATTCACGCAATATAGAATACGCATACACGCAAATTAGAATACGCATACACGCAATATAGAAAACGCATACACGCAATATAGAATACTCATACACGCAATGTAGAATACACATACACACAATATAGAAAACTAATACACACAATATACAAGCAATATAGAATACACATACACGCAATATAGAATACACATTCACGCAATACTGAATACCCATACATGCAATACAAAATGTGCATACACGCAATATAGAAAAAGCAAACACGCAATATAGAATTCGCATATACACAATATAGAATATGCACACACACAATATAGAATATGCATACACGCAATTTACACGCAATATAGAATACACATACATGGAATACTGACTACACATACACGCAATATAGAATACACATACACGCAATATAGAATACACATACATGCAATATAAAATGTGCATACACGGAATAAGGAAAACGCATAGACGCAATATAGAATACGCATAAATGCAATATAAAATGTGCATATACGCAATATAGAATTCACATACATGCAATATAGAATACGCATACACGCAAAATAGAATATGCATACACACAATATAGAATACGCATACACACAAAATAGAAAACACATACACACAATATAGAATAAACATACATGCAATATAGATTACGCATACACGCAATATAGAATACACATACACGCAATATACACGCAATATAGTATATGCATACAAACAATATAGAATACGCATAAACGCAATATAAAATACGCATACACGCAATATAAAATACACATACATGCAATATAGAAAACGCATACACGCAATATAGAATACTCATACACACAATATAGAAAACTAATACACACAATACACAAGCAAAATAGAATAAACGTACACGCAATATAGAAAACGCACACACACAATATAGAACATGCATACACACAATATACAAGCAATATAGAATACACATACATGCAATATAGAATATGCACACACACAATACAGAATATGCATACACACAATATACACGCAATATAGAATACAAATACATGGAATACAGAATACACATACACTCAATATAAAATACACATACACGCAATATAGAATACACATACACGCAATATAGAATTCACATACATGCAATATAGAATACGCATACATGCAAAATAGAATATGCATACACACAATATAGAATACGCATACACACAAAATAGAAACCACATACACACAATATAGAATAAACATACATGCAATATAGATTACGCATACACGCAATATAGAATACACATACAAGCAATATACACGCAATATAGTATATGCATACACACAATATAGAATACGCATACACGTAATATAGAATACACATACACGCAATATAAAATACACATACACGCAATATAGAAAACGCATACACGCAATATAGAACATGCATACACACAATATACAAGCAATATAGAATACTCATACACACAGTATAGAAAACTAATACACACAATACACAAGCAAAATAGAATACACATACACGCAATATAGAATACGCACACACACAATATTGAACATGCATACACACAATATACAAGCAATATAGAATACACATACATGCAATATAGAATACACATAAACGCAATATAGAATACACATACATGCAATATAAAATGTGCATACACGCAATAAGGAAAACGCACAGACGCAATATAGAATACGCATACACGCAATATAAAATACACATACACACAATATAGAAAACTAATACACGCAATATACACGCAATATAAAATACACATACACGCAATATAGAATATGCATACATGCAATATAGAAAATGCATACACGCAATATAGAATACGAATACACGCTATATAGAATACACATTCACGCAAAATAGAATACGCATACACGCAAAATAGAATACGCATACACGCAATATAGAAAACGCATACACGCAATATAGAATACTCATACACGCAATGTAGAATACACATACACACAATATAGAAAACTAATACACACAATATACAAGCAATATAGAATACACATACACGCAATATAGAATACACATTCACGCAATATTGAATACCCATACATGCAATATAAAATGTGCATACACGCAATATAGAAAACGCAAACACGCAATATAGAATACGTTTACACGCGATATAAAATACAAATACACACAATATAGAAAACTAATACACGCAATATACACGCAATATAAAATACAAATACACGCAATATAGAATATGCATACATGCAATATAGAAAACGCATACACGCAATATAGAATACGCATACACTCAATATAGAATACACATTCACGCAATATAGAATACGCATACACTCAAATTAGAATACGCATACACGCAATATAGAAAACGCATACACGCAATATAGAATACTCATACACGCAATGTAGAATACACATACACACAATATAGAAAACTAATACACACAATATACAAGCAATATAGAATAGACATACATGCAATATAGAATACACATTCACTCAATATTGAATACCCATACATGCAATATAAAATGTGCATACATGCAATATAGAATACGCATACACGCAATATAGAATACACATTCACGCAATATAGAATACGCATACACGCAAATTAGAATACGCATACATGCAATATAGAAAACGCATACACGCAATATAGAATACTCATACACGCAATGTAGAATACACATACACACAATATAGAAAACTAATACACAAAATATACAAGCAATATAGAATACACATACACGCAAAATAGAATACACATTCACGCAATATTGAATACCCATACATGCAATATAAAATGTGCATACACGCAATATAGAAAACGCAAACACGCAATATAGAATACGCTTACACGCAATATAAAATACACATACACACAATATAGAAAACTAATAAACGCAATATAAACGCAATATAAAATACACATACATGCAATATAGAATATGCATACACGCAATATAGAATACACATTCACGCAATATAGAATACGCATACACTCAATATAGAATTCGCAAATACGCAATATAGAATATGCATACACACAATATAGAATATGCATACACGCAATATACACGCAATATAGAATACACATACATGGAATACTGAATACACATACACTCAATATAGAATACACATACACACAATATAGAACACACATACACGCAATATAGTATACGCATACACGCAATATAGAATATGCATACACGCAAAATAGAATACGTATACACGCAAAATAGAATAAGCATACACGCAATATAGAATATGCATACACGCAATATAGAAAATGCATACACGCAATATTGAATACCCATACATGCAATATAAAATGTACATACATGCAATATAGAAGATGCATACACGCAATATTGAATACCCATACATGCAATATAAAATGTGCATACACGCAATATAGAAAACGCAAACACGCAATATAGAATTAGCATACACGCAATATAGAATACACATACACACAATATAGAAAACTAATACACACAATATACAAGCAATATAGAATACACATACACGCAATATAGAATATGTACACACACAATATAGAATACTCATACACGCAATGTAGAATACACATACACACAATATAGAAAACTAATACACACAATATACAAGCAATATAGAATACAAATACACGCAATATAGAATACACATTCACGCAATACTGAATACCCATACATGCAATACAAAATGTGCATACACGCAATATAGAAAAAGCAAACACGCAATATAGAATTCGTATATACACAATATAGAATATGCACACACACAATATAGAATATGCATACACGCAATATACACGCAATATAGAATAAATATACATGGAATACTGAATACACATACACGCAATATAGAATACACATACACGCAATATAGAATACACATACATGCAATATAAAATGTGCATACACGCAATAAGGAAAACGCATAGACGCAATATAGAATACGCATACATGCAATATAAAATGTGCATATACGCAATATAGAATTAGCATACACGCAATATAGAATTCACATACACGCAATATAGAATACGCACACACACAATATAGAACATGCATACACACAATATACAAGCAATATAGAATACACATACATGCAATATAGAATACACATAAACGCAATATAGAAAACACATACATGCAATATAGAAAACGCATACACGCAATTTAGAATACTCATACACGCAATGTAGAATACACATACACACAATATAGAAAACTAATACACACAATATACAAGCAATATAGAATACACATACACGCAATATAGAATACACATTCAGGCAATATTGAATACCCATACATGCAATATAAAATGTGCATACACGCAATATAGAAAATGCAAACACGCAATATAGAATACGCTTACACGCAATATAAAATACACATACACACAATATAGAAAACTAATACACGCAATATACACGCAATATAAAATACACATACACGCAATATAGAATATGCATACACGCAATATAGAATACACATTCACGCAATATAGAATATGCATACACGCAAATTAGAATATGCATACATGCAATATGGAAAACGCATACACGCAATTTAGAATACGCATACACGCAATATCGAATACACATTCACGCAATATAGAATACGCATACACGCAAATTAGAATACGCATACACGCAATATAGAAAACGCATACACGCAATATAGAATACTCATACACGCAATGTAGAATACACATACACACAATATAGAAAACTAATACACACAATATACAAGCAATATAGAATACACATACACGCAATATAGAATACACATTCACGCAATACTGAATACCCATACATGCAATACAAAATGTGCATACACGCAATATAGAAAAAGCAAACACGCAATATAGAATTCGCATATACACAATATAGAATATGCACACACACAATATAGAATATGCATACACGCAATATACACGCAATATAGAATACACATACATGGAATACTGAATACACATACACGCAATATAGAATACACATACATGCAATATAAAATGTGCATACACGCAATAAGGAAAACGCATAGACGCAATATAGAATACGCATACATGCAATATAAAATGTGCATATACGCAATATTGAATTAGCATACACGCAATATAGAATTCACATACATGCAATATAGAATACGCATACACGCAAAATAGAATATGCATACACACAATATAGAATACGCATACACACAAAATAGAAAACACATACACACAATATAGAATAAACATACATGCAATATAGATTACGCATACACGCAATATAGAATACACATACACGCAATATACACGCAATATAGTTTATGCATACACACAATATAGAATACGCATAAACGCAATATAAAATACGAATACACGCAATATAAAATACACATACACGCAATATAGAAAACGCATACACGCAATATAGAATACTCATACACACAATATAGAAAACTAATACACACAATACACAAGCAAAATAGAATAAACGTACACGCAATATAGAATACGCACACACACAATATAGAACATGCATACACACAATATACAAGCAATATAGAATACACATACATGCAATATAGAATACACATAAACGCAATATAGAATACACATACATGCAATATAGAAAACGCATACACGCAATTTAGAATACTCATACACGCAATGTAGAATACACATACACACAATATAGAAAACTAATACACACAATATACAAGCAATATAGAATACACATACACGCAATATAGAATACACATTCAGGCAATATTGAATACCCATACATGCAATATAAAATGTGCATACACGCAATATAGAAAACGCAAACACGCAATATAGAATACGCTTACACGCAATATAAAATACACATACACACAATATAGAAAACTAATACACGCAATATACACGCAATATAAAATACACATACACGCAATATAGAATATGCATACACGCAATATAGAATACACATTCACGCAATATAGAATATGCATACACGCAAATTAGAATATGCATACATGCAATATGGAAAACGCATACACGCAATTTAGAATACGCATACACGCAATATCGAATACACATTCACGCAATATAGAATACGCATACACGCAAATTAGAATACGCATACACGCAATATAGAAAACGCATACACGCAATATAGAATACTCATACACGCAATGTAGAATACACATACACACAATATAGAAAACTAATACACACAATATACAAGCAATATAGAATACACATACACGCAATATAGAATACACATTCACGCAATACTGAATACCCATACATGCAATACAAAATGTGCATACACGCAATATAGAAAAAGCAAACACGCAATATAGAATTCGCATATACACAATATAGAATATGCACACACACAATATAGAATATGCATACACGCAATTTACACGCAATATAGAATACACATACATGGAATACTGACTACACATACACGCAATATAGAATACACATACACGCAATATAGAATACACATACATGCAATATAAAATGTGCATACACGGAATAAGGAAAACGCATAGACGCAATATAGAATACGCATAAATGCAATATAAAATGTGCATATACGCAATATAGAATTCACATACATGCAATATAGAATACGCATACACGCAAAATAGAATATGCATACACACAATATAGAATACGCATACACACAAAATAGAAAACACATACACACAATATAGAATAAACATACATGCAATATAGATTACGCATACACGCAATATAGAATACACATACACGCAATATACACGCAATATAGTATATGCATACAAACAATATAGAATACGCATAAACGCAATATAAAATACGCATACACGCAATATAAAATACACATACATGCAATATAGAAAACGCATACACGCAATATAGAATACTCATACACACAATATAGAAAACTAATACACACAATACACAAGCAAAATAGAATAAACGTACACGCAATATAGAAAACGCACACACACAATATAGAACATGCATACACACAATATACAAGCAATATAGAATACACATACATGCAATATAGAATATGCACACACACAATACAGAATATGCATACACACAATATACACGCAATATAGAATACAAATACATGGAATACAGAATACACATACACTCAATATAAAATACACATACACGCAATATAGAATACACATACACGCAATATAGAATTCACATACATGCAATATAGAATACGCATACATGCAAAATAGAATATGCATACACACAATATAGAATACGCATACACACAAAATAGAAACCACATACACACAATATAGAATAAACATACATGCAATATAGATTACGCATACACGCAATATAGAATACACATACAAGCAATATACACGCAATATAGTATATGCATACACACAATATAGAATACGCATACACGTAATATAGAATACACATACACGCAATATAAAATACACATACACGCAATATAGAAAACGCATACACGCAATATAGAACATGCATACACACAATATACAAGCAATATAGAATACTCATACACACAGTATAGAAAACTAATACACACAATACACAAGCAAAATAGAATACACATACACGCAATATAGAATACGCACACACACAATATTGAACATGCATACACACAATATACAAGCAATATAGAATACACATACATGCAATATAGAATACACATAAACGCAATATAGAATACACATACATGCAATATAAAATGTGCATACACGCAATAAGGAAAACGCACAGACGCAATATAGAATACGCATACACGCAATATAAAATACACATACACACAATATAGAAAACTAATACACGCAATATACACGCAATATAAAATACACATACACGCAATATAGAATATGCATACATGCAATATAGAAAATGCATACACGCAATATAGAATACGAATACACGCTATATAGAATACACATTCACGCAAAATAGAATACGCATACACGCAAAATAGAATACGCATACACGCAATATAGAAAACGCATACACGCAATATAGAATACTCATACACGCAATGTAGAATACACATACACACAATATAGAAAACTAATACACACAATATACAAGCAATATAGAATACACATACACGCAATATAGAATACACATTCACGCAATATTGAATACCCATACATGCAATATAAAATGTGCATACACGCAATATAGAAAACGCAAACACGCAATATAGAATACGTTTACACGCGATATAAAATACAAATACACACAATATAGAAAACTAATACACGCAATATACACGCAATATAAAATACAAATACACGCAATATAGAATATGCATACATGCAATATAGAAAACGCATACACGCAATATAGAATACGCATACACTCAATATAGAATACACATTCACGCAATATAGAATACGCATACACTCAAATTAGAATACGCATACACGCAATATAGAAAACGCATACACGCAATATAGAATACTCATACACGCAATGTAGAATACACATACACACAATATAGAAAACTAATACACACAATATACAAGCAATATAGAATAGACATACATGCAATATAGAATACACATTCACTCAATATTGAATACCCATACATGCAATATAAAATGTGCATACATGCAATATAGAATACGCATACACGCAATATAGAATACACATTCACGCAATATAGAATACGCATACACGCAAATTAGAATACGCATACATGCAATATAGAAAACGCATACACGCAATATAGAATACTCATACACGCAATGTAGAATACACATACACACAATATAGAAAACTAATACACAAAATATACAAGCAATATAGAATACACATACACGCAAAATAGAATACACATTCACGCAATATTGAATACCCATACATGCAATATAAAATGTGCATACACGCAATATAGAAAACGCAAACACGCAATATAGAATACGCTTACACGCAATATAAAATACACATACACACAATATAGAAAACTAATAAACGCAATATAAACGCAATATAAAATACACATACATGCAATATAGAATATGCATACACGCAATATAGAATACACATTCACGCAATATAGAATACGCATACACTCAATATAGAATTCGCAAATACGCAATATAGAATATGCATACACACAATATAGAATATGCATACACGCAATATACACGCAATATAGAATACACATACATGGAATACTGAATACACATACACTCAATATAGAATACACATACACACAATATAGAACACACATACACGCAATATAGTATACGCATACACGCAATATAGAATATGCATACACGCAAAATAGAATACGTATACACGCAAAATAGAATAAGCATACACGCAATATAGAATATGCATACACGCAATATAGAAAATGCATACACGCAATATTGAATACCCATACATGCAATATAAAATGTACATACATGCAATATAGAAGATGCATACACGCAATATTGAATACCCATACATGCAATATAAAATGTGCATACACGCAATATAGAAAACGCAAACACGCAATATAGAATTAGCATACACGCAATATAGAATACACATACACACAATATAGAAAACTAATACACACAATATACAAGCAATATAGAATACACATACACGCAATATAGAATATGTACACACACAATATAGAATATGCATACACGCAATATACACGCAATATAGAATACACATACATGGAATACAGAATACACATTCAATCAATATAGAATACACATACATGCAATATAAAATGTGCATACACACAATAAGGAAAACGCATAGACGCAATATAGAATACGCATACACGCAATATAAAATACACATACACACAATATAGAAAACTAATACACGCAATATACACGCAATATAAAATACACATACACGCAATATAGAATATGCATACATGCAATATAGAATACGCATACACGCAAAATAGAATACGCATACACGCAATGTAGAAAACGCATACACGCAATATAGAATACACATACACACAATATAGAAAACTAATACACACAATATACAAGCAATATAGAATACACATACACGCAATATAGAATACACATTCACGCAATATTGAATACCCATACATGCAATATAAAATGTGCATACACGCAATATAGAAAACGCAAACACGCAATATAGAATATGCTTACACGCAATATAAAATACACATACACACAATATAGAAAACTAATACACGCAATATACAAGCAATATAAAATACAAATACACGCAATATAGAATATGCATACATGCAATATAGAAAACGTATACACGCAATATAGAATACGCATACACGGAATATAGAATACACATTCACGCAATATAGAATACGCATACACGCAAATTAGAATACGCATACACGCAATATAGAAAACGCATACACGCAATATAGAATACTCATACACGCAATGTAGAATACACATACACACAATATAGAAAACTAATACACACAATATACAAGCAATATAGAATACACATTCACTCAATATTGAATACCCATACATGCAATATAAAATGTGCATACACGCAATATAGAAAACGCAAACACGCAATATAGAATACATTTACACGCAATATAAAATACACATACACACAATATACAAAACTAATACACGCAATATACACGCAATATAAAATACAAATACACGTAATATAGAATATGCATACATGCAATATAGAAAACGCATACACGCAATATAGAATACGCATACACGCAATATAGAATACACATTCACACAATATAGAATAAGCATACACGCAAATTAGAATACGCATACATGCAATATAGAAAACGCATACACGCAATATAGAATACTCATACACGCAATGTAGAATACACATACACACAATATAGAAAACTAATACACAAAATATACAAGCAATATAGAATACACATACACGCAATATTGAATACCCATACATGCAATATAAAATGTGCATACACACAATATAGAAAACGCAAACACGCAATATAGAATACGCTTACATGCAATATAAAATACACATACACACAATATAGAAAACTAATAAACGCAATAAATACGCAATATAAAATACACATACATGTAATAAAGAATATGCATACACGCAATATAGAATACACATTCAAGCAATATAGAATACGCAAACACTCAATATAGAATTCGCATATACGCAATATAGAATATGCACACACACAATATAGAATATGCATACACGCAATATACACGCAATATAGAATACACATACATGGAATACTGAATACACATACACTCAATATAGAATACACATACACACAATATAGAATACACATACACGCAATATAGTATACGCATACACGCAATATAGAATATGCATACACGCAAAATAGAATACGTATACACGCAAAATAGAATAAGCATACACGCAATATAGAATATGCATACACGCAATATAGAAAATGCATACACGCAATATTGAATACCCATACATGCAATATAAAATGTGCATACACGCAATATAGAAAATGCATACACGCAATATAGAATTAGCATACACGCAATATAGAATACACATACACACAATATAGAAAACTAATACACACAATTTACAAGCAATATAGAATACACATACACGCAATATAGAATATGTACACATACAATATAGAATATGCATACACTCAATATACACGCAATATAGAATACACATACATGGAATACAGAATACACATTCAATCAATATAGAATACACATACACGCAATATAGAATACACATACACGCAATATAGAATTCACATACATGCAATATAGAATACGCATACGCTCAAAATAGAATATGCATACACACAATATAGAATACGCATACACACAAAATAGAAAACACATACACACAATATAGAATAAACAAACATGCAATATAGATTACGCATACACGCAATATAGAATACACATACACGCAATATACACGCAATATAGTCTATGCATACACACAATATAGAATACGCATAAACGCAATATAAATTACGCATACACGCAATATAAAATACACATACACGCAATATAGAAAACGCATACACGCAATATAGAATACTCACACACACAATATAGAAAACTAATACACACAATACACAAGCAAAATAGAATAAATGTACACGCAATATAGAATACGCACACACACAATATAGAACATGCATACACACAATATACAAGCAATATAGAATACACATACATGCAATATAGAATACACATAAACGCAATATAGAATACACATACATGCAATATAGAAAACGCATACACGCAATTTAGAATACTCATACACGCAATGTAGAATACACATACACACAATATAGAAAACTAATACACACAATATACAAGCAATATAGAATACACATACACGCAATATAGAATACATTTTCACGCAATATTGAATACCCATACATGCAATATAAAATGTGCATACACGCAATATAGAAAACGCAAACACGCAATATAGAATACGCTTACATGCAATATAAAATACACATACACACAATATAGAAAACTAATACACGCAATATACACACAATATAAAATACACATACACGCAATATAGAATATGCATACACGCAATATAGAATACACATTCACGCAATATAGAATACGCATACACGCAAATTAGAATATGCATACATACAATATGGAAAACGCATACACGCAATATAGAATACGCATACACGCAAATTAGAATACGCATACACGCAATATAGAAAACGCATACACGCAATATAGAATACTCATACACACAATATAGAAAACTAATACACACAATACACAAGCAAAATAGAATAAACGTACACGCAATATAGAATACGCACACACACAATATACAACATGCATACACACAATATACAAGCAATATAGAATACACATACATGCAATATAGAATACACATAAACGCAATATAGAATACACATACATGCAATATAGAAAACGCATACACGCAATTTAGAATACTCATACACGTAATGTAGAATACACATACACACAATATAGAAAACTAATACACACAATATACAAGCAATATAGAATACACATACACGCACGCATACACGCAATATAGAATACGCATACACGCAATATAGAATACACATTCACGCAATATAGAATACGCATACACGCAAATTAGAATACGCATACACGCAATATAGAAAACGCATACACGCAATATAGAATACTCATACACGCAATGTAGAATACACATACACACAATATAGAAAACTAATACACACAATATACAAGCAATATAGAATAGACATACACGCAATATAGAATACACATTCACTCAATATTGAATACCCATACACGTAATATAGAATATGCATACATGCAATATAGAAAACGCATACACGCAATATAGAATACGCATACACGCAATATAGAATACACATTCACGCAATATAGAATACGCATACACGCAAATTAGAATACGCATACACGCAATATAGAAAACGCATACACGCAATGTAGAATACACATACACACAATATAGAAAACTAATACACACAGTATACAAGCAATATAGAATACACATACACGCAATATAGAATACACATTCACGCAATATTGAATACCCATACATGCAATATAAAATGTGCATACACGCAATATAGAAAACGCAAACACGCAATATAGAATATGCTTACACGCGATATAAAATACACATACACACAATATAGAAAACTAATACACGCAATATACACGCAATATAAAATACAAATACACGCAATATAGAATATGCATACATGCAATATAGAAAACGTATACACGCAATATAGAATACGCATACACGCAATATAGAATACACATTCACGCAATATAGAATACGCATACACGCAAATTAGAATACGCATACACGCAATATAGAAAACGCATACACGCAATATAGAATACTCATACACGCAATGTAGAATACACATACACACAATATAGAAAACTAATACACACAATATACAAGCAATATAGAATACACATTCACTCAATATTGAATACCCATACATGCAATATAAAATGTGCATATATGCAATATAGAAAACGCAAACACGCAATATAGAATACATTTACACGCAATATAAAATACACATACACACAATATACAAAACTAATACACGCAATATACACGCAATATAAAATACAAATACACGTAATATAGAATATGCATACATGCAATATAGAAAACGCATACACGCAATATAGAATACGCATACACGCAATATAGAATACACATTCACACAATATAGAATACGCATACACGCAAATTAGAATACTCATACATGCAATATAGAAAACGCATACACGCAATATAGAATACTCATACACGCAATGTAGAATACACATACACACAATATAGAAAACTAATACACAAAATATACAAGCAATATAGAATACACATACACGCAATATTGAATACCCATACATGCAATATAAAATGTGCATACACGCAATATAGAAAACGCAAACACGCAATATAGAATACGCTTACAAGCAATATAAAATACACATACACACAATATAGAAAACTAATAAACGCAATATATACGCAATATAAAATACACATACATGTAATAAAGAATATGCATACACGCAATATAGAATACACATTCAAGCAATATAGAATACGCAAACACTCAATATAGAATTCGCATATATGCAATATAGAATATGCACACACACAATATAGAATATGCATACACGCAATATACATGCAATATAGAATACACATACATGGAATACTGAATACACATACACTCAATATAGAATACACATACACACAATATAGAATACACATACACGCAATATAGTATACGCATACACGCAATATAGAATATGCATACACGCAAAATAGAATACGTATACACGCAAAATAGAATAAGCATACACGCAATATAGAATATGCATACACGCAATATAGAAAATGCATACACGCAATATTGAATACCCATACATGCAATATAAAATGTGCATACACGCAATATAGAAAATGCATACACGCAATATAGAATTAGCATACACGCAATATAGAATACAAATACACACAATATAGAAAACTAATACACACAATTTACAAGCAATATAGAATACACATACACGCAATATAGAATATGTACACATACAATATAGAATATGCATACACGCAATATACACGCAATATAGAATACACATACATGGAATACAGAATACACATTCAATCAATATAGAATACACATACACGCAATATAGAATACACATACACGCAATATAGAATTCACATACATGCAATATAGAATACGCATACGCTCAAAATAGAATATGCATACACACAATATAGAATACGCATACACACAAAATAGAAAACACATACACACAATATAGAATAAACAAACATGCAATATAGATTACGCATACACGCAATATAGAATACACATACACGCAATATACACGCAATATAGTCTATGCATACACACAATATAGAATACGCATAAACGCAATATAAATTACGCATACACGCAATATAAAATACACATACACGCAATATAGAAAACGCATACACGCAATATAGAATACTCATACACACAATATAGAAAACTAATACACACAATACACAAGCAAAATAGAATAAATGTACACGCAATATAGAATACGCACACACACAATATAGAACATGCATACACACAATATACAAGCAATATAGAATACACATATATGCAATATAGAATACACATAAACGCAATATAGAATACACATACATGCAATATAGAAAACGCATACACGCAATTTAGAATACTCATACACGCAATGTAGAATACACATACACACAATATAGAAAACTAATACACACAATATACAAGCAATATAGAATACACATACACGCAATATAGAATACATTTTCACGCAATATTGAATACCCATACATGCAATATAAAATGTGCATACACGCAATATAGAAAACGCAAACACGCAATATAGAATACGCTTACACGCAATATAAAATACACATACACACAATATAGAAAACTAATACACGCAATATACACACAATATAAAATACACATACACGCAATATAGAATATGCATACACGCAATATAGAATACACATTCACGCAATATAGAATACGCATACACGCAAATTAGAATATGCATACATACAATATGGAAAACGCATACACGCAATATAGAATACGCATACACGCAAATTAGAATACGCATACACGCAATATAGAAAACGCATACACGCAATATAGAATACTCATACACACAATATAGAAAACTAATACACACAATACACAAGCAAAATAGAATAAACGTACACGCAATATAGAATACGCACACACACAATATACAACATGCATACACACAATATACAAGCAATATAGAATACACATACATGCAATATAGAATACACATAAACGCAATATAGAATACACATACATGCAATATAGAAAACGCATACACGCAATTTAGAATACTCATACACGTAATGTAGAATACACATACACACAATATAGAAAACTAATACACACAATATACAAGCAATATAGAATACACATACACGCACGCATACACGCAATATAGAATACGCATACACGCAATATAGAATACACATTCACGCAATATAGAATACGCATACACGCAAATTAGAATACGCATACACGCAATATAGAAAACGCATACACGCAATATAGAATACTCATACACGCAATGTAGAATACACATACACACAATATAGAAAACTAATACACACAATATACAAGCAATATAGAATAGACATACACGCAATATAGAATACACATTCACTCAATATTGAATACCCATACACGTAATATAGAATATGCATACATGCAATATAGAAAACGCATACACGCAATATAGAATACGCATACACGCAATATAGAATACACATTCACGCAATATAGAATACGCATACACGCAAATTAGAATACGCATACACGCAATATAGAAAACGCATACACGCAATGTAGAATACACATACACACAATATAGAAAACTAATACACACAGTATACAAGCAATATTGAATACACATACACGCAATATAGAATACACATTCACGCAATATTGAATACCCATACATGCAATATAAAATGTGCATACACGCAATATAGAAAACGCAAACACGCAATATAGAATATGCTTACACGCGATATAAAATACACATACACACACTATAGAAAACTAATACACGCAATATACACGCAATATAAAATACAAATACACGCAATATAGAATATGCATACATGCAATATAGAAAACGTATACACGCAATATAGAATACGCATACACGCAATATAGAATACACATTCACGCAATATAGAATACGCATACACGCAAATTAGAATACGCATACACGCAATATAGAAAACGCATACACGCAATATAGAATACTCATACACGCAATGTAGAATACACATACACACAATATAGAAAACTAATACACACAATATACAAGCAATATAGAATACACATTCACTCAATATTGAATACCCATACATGCAATATAAAATGTGCATACACGCAATATAGAAAACGCAAACACGCAATATAGAATACATTTACACGCAATATAAAATACACATACACACAATATACAAAACTAATACACGCAATATACACGCAATATAAAATACAAATACACGTAATATAGAATATGCATACATGCAATATAGAAAACGCATACACGCAATATAGAATACGCATACACGCAATATAGAATACACATTCACACAATATAGAATACGCATACACGCAAATTAGAATACGCATACATGCAATATAGAAAACGCATACACGCAATATAGAATACTCATACACGCAATGTAGAATACACATACACACAATATAGAAAACTAATACACAAAATATACAAGCAATATAGAATACACATACACGCAATATTGAATACCCATACATGCAATATAAAATGTGCATACACGCAATATAGAAAACGCAAACACGCAATATAGAATACGCTTACACGCAATATAAAATACACATACACACAATATAGAAAACTAATAAACGCAATATATACGCAATATAAAATACACATACATGTAATAAAGAATATGCATACACGCAATATAGAATACACATTCAAGCAATATAGAATACGCAAACACTCAATATAGAATTCGCATATACGCAATATAGAATATGCACACACACAATATAGAATATGCATACACGCAATATACACGCAATATAGAATACACATACATGGAATACTGAATACACATACACTCAATATAGAATACACATACACACAATATAGAATACACATACACGCAATATAGTATACGCATACACGCAATATAGAATATGCATACACGCAAAATAGAATACGTATACACGCAAAATAGAATAAGCATACACGCAATATAGAATATGCATACACGCAATATAGAAAATGCATACACGCAATATTGAATACCCATACATGCAATATAAAATGTGCATACACGCAATATAGAAAATGCATACACGCAATATAGAATTAGCATACACGCAATATAGAATACAAATACACACAATATAGAAAACTAATACACACAATTTACAAGCAATATAGAATACACATACACGCAATATAGAATATGTACACATACAATATAGAATATGCATACACGCAATATACACGCAATATAGAATACACATACATGGAATACAGAATACACATTCAATCAATATAGAATACACATACACGCAATATAGAATACACATACACGCAATATAGAATTCACATACATGCAATATAGAATACGCATACGCTCAAAATAGAATATGCATACACACAATATAGAATACGCATACACACAAAATAGAAAACACATACACACAATATAGAATAAACAAACATGCAATATAGATTACGCATACACGCAATATAGAATACACATACACGCAATATACACGCAATATAGTCTATGCATACACACAATATAGAATACGCATAAACGCAATATAAATTACGCATACACGCAATATAAAATACACATACACGCAATATAGAAAACGCATACACGCAATATAGAATACTCATACACACAATATAGAAAACTAATACACACAATACACAAGCAAAATAGAATAAATGTACACGCAATATAGAATACGCACACACACAATATAGAACATGCATACACACAATATACAAGCAATATAGAATACACATACATGCAATATAGAATACACATAAACGCAATATAGAATACACATACATGCAATATAGAAAACGCATACACGCAATTTAGAATACTCATACACGCAATGTAGAATACACATACACACAATATAGAAAACTAATACACACAATATACAAGCAATATAGAATACACATACACGCAATATAGAATACATTTTCACGCAATATTGAATACCCATACATGCAATATAAAATGTGCATACACGCAATATAGAAAACGCAAACACGCAATATAGAATACGCTTACACGCAATATAAAATACACATACACACAATATAGAAAACTAATACACGCAATATACACACAATATAAAATACACATACACGCAATAGAGAATATGCATACACGCAATATAGAATACACATTCACGCAATATAGAATACGCATACACGCAAATTAGAATATGCATACATACAATATGGAAAACGCATACACGCAATATAGAATACGCATACACGCAAATTAGAATACGCATACACGCAATATAGAAAACGCATACACGCAATATAGAATACTCATACACACAATATAGAAAACTAATACACACAATACACAAGCAAAATAGAATAAACGTACACGCAATATAGAATACGCACACACACAATATACAACATGCATACACACAATATACAAGCAATATAGAATACACATACATGCAATATAGAATACACATAAACGCAATATAGAATACACATACATGCAATATAGAAAACGCATACACGCAATTTAGAATACTCATACACGTAATGTAGAATACACATACACACAATATAGAAAACTAATACACACAATATACAAGCAATATAGAATACACATACACGCAATATAGAATATGCATACATGCAATATAGAAAACGAATACACGCAATATAGAATACGCATACACGCAATATAGAATACACATTCACGCAATATAGAATACGCATACACGCAAATTAGAATACGCATACACGCAATATAGAAAACGCATACACGCAATATAGAATACTCATTCACGCAATGTAGAATACACATACACACAATATAGAAAACTAATACACACAATATACAAGCAATATAGAATAGACATACACGCAATATAGAATACACATTCACTCAATATTGAATACCCATACACGTAATATAGAATATGCATACATGCAATATAGAAAACGCATACACGCAATATAGAATACGCATACACGCAATATAGAATACACATTCACGCAATATAGAATACGCATACACGCAAATTAGAATACGCATACACGCAATATAGAAAACGCATACACGCAATGTAGAATACACATACACACAATATAGAAAACTAATACACACAGTATACAAGCAATATAGAATACACATACACGCAATATAGAATACACATTCACGCAATATTGAATACCCATACATGCAATATAAAATGTGCATACACGCAATATAGAAAACGCAAACACGCAATATAGAATATGCTTACACGCGATATAAAATACACATACACACAATATAGAAAACTAATACACGCAATATACACGCAATATAAAATACAAATACACGCAATATAGAATATGCATACATGCAATATAGAAAACGTATACACGCAATATAGAATACGCATACACGCAATATAGAATACACATTCACGCAATATAGAATACGCATACACGCAAATTAGAATACGCATACATGCAATATAGAAAACGCATACACGCAATATAGAATACTCATACACGCAATGTAGAATACACATACACACAATATAGAAAACTAATACACAAAATATACAAGCAATATAGAATACACATACACGCAATATTGAATACCCATACATGCAATATAAAATGTGCATACACGCAATATAGAAAACGCAAACACGCAATATAGAATACGCTTACACGCAATATAAAATACACATACACACAATATAGAAAACTAATTAACGCAATATATACGCAATATAAAATACACATACATGCAATAAAGAATATGCATACACGCAATATAGAATACACATACACGCAATATAGAATACGCATACACTCAATATAGAATTCGCATATACGCAATATAGAATATGCACACACACAATATAGAATATGCATACACGCAATATACACGCAATATAGAATACAAATACATGGAATACTGAATACACATACACGCAATATAGAATACACATACACGCAATATAGAATACACATACATGCAATATAAAATGTGCATACACGGAATAAGGAAAACGCATAGACGCAATATAGAATACGCATACATGCAATATAAAATGTGCATATACGCAATATAGAATTCACATACATGCAATATAGAATACGCATACACGCAAAATAGAATATGCATACACACAATATAGAATACGCATACACACAAAATAGAAAACACATACACACAATATAGAATAAACATACATGCAATATAGATTACGCATACACGCAATATAGAATACACATACACGCAATATACACGCAATATAGTATATGCATACACACAATATAGAATACGCATAAACGCAATATAAAATACGCATACACGCAATATAAAATACACATACATGCAATATAGAAAACGCATACACGCAATATAGAATACTCATACACACAATATAGAAAACTAATACACACAATACACAAGCAAAATAGAATAAACGTACACGCAATATAGAATACGCACACACACAATATAGAACATGCATACACACAATATACAAGCAATATAGAATACACATACATGCAATATAGAATATGCACACACACAATACAGAATATGCATACACACAATATACACGCAATATAGAATACACATACATGGAATACAGAATACACATACACTCAATATAAAATACACATACACGCAATATAGAATACACATACACGCAATATTGAATTCACATACATGCAATATAGAATATGCATACATGCAAAATAGAAACCACATACACACAATATAGAATAAACATACATGCAATATAGATTACGCATACACGCAATATAGAATACACATACACGCAATATACACGCAATATAGTATATGCATACACACAATATAGAATACGCATACACGTAATATAGAATACACATACACGCAATATAAAATACACATACACGCAATATAGAAAACGCATACACGCAATATAGAACATGCATACACACAATATACAAGCAATATAGAATACTCATACACACAGTATAGAAAACTAATACACACAATACACAAGCAAAATAGAATACACATACACGCAATATAGAATACGCACACACACAATATAGAACATGCATACACACAATATACAAGCAATATAGAATACACATACATGCAATATAGAATACACATAAACGCAATATAGAATACACATACATGCAATATAAAATGTGCATACACGCAATAAGGAAAACGCATAGACGCAATATAGAATACGCATACACGCAATATAAAATACACATACACACAATATAGAAAACTAATACACGCAATATACACGCAATATAAAATACACATACACGCAATATAGAATATGCATACATGCAATATATAAAATGCATACACGCAATATAGAATACGAATACACGCAATATAGAATACACATTCACGAAAAATAGAATACGCATACACGCAAAATAGAATACGCATACACGCAATATAGAAAACGCATACACGCAATATAGAATACTCATACATGCAATGTAGAATACACATACACACAATATAGAAAACTAATACACACAATATACAAGCAATATAGAATACACATACACGCAATATAGAATACACATTCACGCAATATTGAATACCCATACGTGCAATATAAAATGTGCATACACGCAATATAGAAAACGCAAACACGCAATATAGAATACGTTTACACGCGATATAAAATACAAATACACACAATATAGAAAACTAATACACGCAATATACACGCAATATAAAATACAAATACACGCAATATAGAATATGCATACATGCAATATAGAAAACGCATACACGCAATATAGAATACGCATACACTCAATATAGAATACACATTCACGCAATATAGAATACGCATACACGCAAATTAGAATACGCATACACGCAATATAGAAAACGCATACACGCAATATAGAATACTCATACACGCAATGTAGAATACACATACACACAATATAGAAAACTAATACACACAATATACAAGCAATATAGAATAGACATACACGCAATATAGAATACACATTCACTCAATATTGAATACCCATACATGCAATATAAAATGTGCATACATGCAATATAGAAAACGCATACACGCAATATAGAATACGCATACACGCAATATAGAATACACATTCACGCAATATAGAATACGCATACACGCAAATTAGAATACGCATACATGCAATATAGAAAACGCATACACGCAATATAGAATACTCATACACGCAATGTAGAATACACATACACACAATATAGAAAACTAATACACAAAATATACAAGCAATATAGAATACACATACACGCAAAATAGAATACACATTCACGCAATATTGAATACCCATACATGCAATATAAAATGTGCATACACGCAATATAGAAAACGCAAACACGCAATATAGAATACGCTTACACGCAATATAAAATACACATACACACAATATAGAAAACTAATAAACGCAATATAAACGCAATATAAAATACACATACATGCAATATAGAATATGCATACACGCAATATAGAATACACATTCACGCAATATAGAATACGCATACACTCAATATAGAATTCGCAAATACGCAATATAGAATATGCATACACACAATATAGAATATGCATACACGCAATATACACGCAATATAGAATACACATACATGGAATACTGAATACACATACACTCAATATAGAATACACATACACACAATATAGAACACACATACACGCAATATAGTATACGCATACACGCAATATAGAATATGCATACACGCAAAATAGAATACGTATACACGCAAAATAGAATAAGCATACAAGCAATATAGAATATGCATACACGCAATATAGAAAATGCATACACGCAATATTGAATACCCATACATGCAATATAAAATGTACATACATGCAATATAGAAAATGCATACACGCAATATTGAATACCCATACATGCAATATAAAATGTGCATACACGCAATATAGAAAACGCAAACACACAATATAGAAAACTAATACACAAAATATACAAGCAATATAGAATACACATACACACAATATAGAAAACTAATACACACAATATACAAGCAATATAGAATACACATACACGCAATATAGAATTAGCATACACGCAATATAGAATACACATACACACAATATAGAAAACTAATACACACAATATACAAGCAATATAGAATACACATACACGCAATATAGAATATGTACACACACAATATAGAATATGCATACACGCAATATACACGCAATATAGAATACACATACATGGAATACAGAATACACATTCAATCAATATAGAATACACATACATGCAATATAAAATGTGCATACACGCAATAAGGAAAACGCATAGACGCAATATAGAATACGCATACACGCAATATAAAATACACATACACACAATATAGAAAACTAATACACGCAATATACACGCAATATAAAATACACATACACGCAATATAGAATATGCATACATGCAATATAGAAAACGCATACACGCAATATGGAATACGAATACACGCAATATAGAATACACATTCACGCAAAATAGAATACGCATACACGCAAAATAGAATACGCATACACGCAATGTAGAAAACGCATACACGCAATATAGAATACACATACACACAATATAGAAAACTAATACACACAATATACAAGCAATATAGAATACACATACACGCAATATAGAATACACATTCACGCAATATTGAATACCCATACATGCAATATAAAATGTGCATACACGCAATATAGAAAACGCAAACACGCAATATAGAATATGCTTACACGCAATATAAAATACACATACACACAATATAGAAAACTAATACACGCAATATACAAGCAATATAAAATACAAATACACGCAATATAGAATATGCATACATAAAAATATAGAAAACGTATACACGCAATATAGAATACGCATACACGGAATATAGAATACACATTCACGCAATATAGATTACGCATACACGCAAATTAGAATACGCATACACGCAATATAGAAAACGCATACACGCAATATAGAATACTCATACACGCAATGTAGAATACACATACACACAATATAGAAAACTAATACACACAATATACAAGCAAAATAGAATACACATTCACTCAATATTGAATACCCATACATGCAATATAAAATGTGCATACACGCAATATAGAAAACGCAAACACGCAATATAGAATACATTTACACGCAATATAAAATACACATACACACAATATACAAAACTAATACACGCAATATACACGCAATATAAAATACAAATACACGTAATATAGAATAAGCATACATGCAATATAGAAAACGCATACACGCAATATAGAATACGCATACATGCAATATAGAATACACATTCACGCAAATTAGAATACACATACACGCAATATAGAAAACGCATACACGCAAAATAGAATACTCATACACGCAATGTAGAATACACATACACACAATATAGAAAACTAATACACACAATATACAAGCAATATAGAATACACATACAAGCAAAATAGAATACACATTCATGCAATATTGAATACCCATACATGCAATATAAAATGTGCATACACGCAATAGAGAAAACGCAAACACGCAATATAGAATACGCTTACACGCAATATAAAATACACATACACACAATATAAAAAACTAATAAACGCAATATACACGCAATATAAAATACACATACACGCAATATAGAATATGCATACACGCAATATAGAATACACATTCACGCAATATAGAATACACATACACACAAATTAGAATATGCATACATGCAATATAGAAAACGCATGCACGCAATATAGAATACGCATACACGCAATATAGAATACACATTCACGCAATATAGAACACGCATACACGCAAATTAGAATACACATACACGCAATATAGAAAACGCATCCAAGCAATATAGAATACTCATACACGCAATGTAGAATACACATACACACAATATAGAAAACTAATACACACAATATACAAGCAATATAGAATACACATACACGCAATATAGAATACACATTCACGCAATATTGAATACCCATAAATGCAATACAAAATGTGCATACACGCAATATAGAAAACGCAAACACGCAATATAGAATTCACATATACGCAATATAGAATACACATTCACGCAATATAGAATACGCATACACGCAAATTAGAATACGCATACACGCAAATTAGAATACGCATACACGCAATATAGAAAACGCATACACGCAATATAGAATACTCATACACGCAATGTAGAATACACATACACACAATATACAACATGCATACACACAATATACAAGCAATATAGAATACACATACATGCAATATAGAATACACATACACGCAATATAGAATAAACATTCACGCAATATAGAACACGCATACAAGCAAATTAGAATACGCATACACGCAATATAGAATACACATACACGCAATATACACGCAATATAGTCTATGCATACACACAATATAGAATACGCATACACGCAATATAGAATACTCATACACACAATATATAAAACTAGTACACACAATACACAAGCAAAATAGAATAAACGTACACGCAATATAGAATACGCACACACACAATATACAACATGCATACACACAATATACAAGCAATATAGAATACACATACATGCAATATAGAATACACATAAACGCAATATAGAATACACATACATGCAATATAGAAAACGCATACACGCAATTTAGAATACTCATACACGTAATGTAGAATACACATACACACAATATTGAAAACTAATACACACAATATAAAAGCAATATAGAATACACATACACGCAATAGAGAATATGCATACATGCAATATAGAATACACATTCACGCAATATAGAATACGCATACACACAAATTAGAATACGCATACACGCAATATGAAAAACGCATACACGCAATATAGAATACTCATACACGCAATGTAGAATACACATACACACAATATAGAAAACTAATACACACAATATACAAGCAATATAGAATAGACATACACGCAATATAGAATACACATTCACCTAATATTGAATACCCATACATGCAATATAAAATGTGCATACAAGCAATATAGAAAACGCAAACACGCAATATAGAATACGTTTACACGCAATATAAAATACACATACACACAATATACAAAACTAATACACGAAATATACAAGCAATATAAAATACAAATACACGTAATATAGAATATGCATACATGCAATATAGAAAACGCATTCAAGCAATATAGAATACGCATACATGCAATATAGAATACACATTCACGCAAATTAGAATACACATACATGCAATATAGAAAACGCATACACGCAATATAGAATACTCATACACGCAATGTAGAATACACATACACACAATATAGAAAACTAATACACACAATATACAAGCAATATAGAATACACATACACGCAAAATAGAATACACATTCATGCAATATTGAATACCCATACATGCAATATAAAATGTGCATACACGCAATATAGAAAACGCAAACACGCAATATAGAATACGCTTACACGCAATATAAAATACACATACACACAATATAGAAAACTAATAAACGCAATATACACGCAATATAAAATACACATACACGCAATATAGAATATGCATACACGCAATATAGAATACACATTCACGCAATATAGAATACACATACACGCAAATTAGAATATGCATACATGCAATATAGAAAACGCATGCATGCAATATAGAATACGCATACACGCAATATAGAATACACATTCACGCAATATAGAACACGCATACACGCAAATTAGAATACGCATACACGCAATATAGAAAACGCATACAAGCAATATAGAATACTCATACACGCAATGTAGAATACACATACACACAATATAGAAAACTAATACACACAATATACAAGCAATATAGAATACACATACACGCAATATAGAATACACATTCACGCAATATTGAATACCCATAAATGCAATACAAAATGTGCATAAACGCAATATAGAAAACGCAAACACGCAATATAGAATTCACATATACGCAATATAGAATATGCACACACACAATATAGAATATGCATACACGCAATATACACGCAATATAGAAGACACATACATGGAATACTGAATACACATACACTCAATATAGAATACACATACACACAATATAGAATACACATACACGCAATATAGTATACGCATACACGCAATATAGAATACGCATACACGCAAAATAGAAAATGCATACACGCAAAATAGAATACGTATACACGCAAAATAGAATAAGCATACACGCAATATAGAATATGTATACACGCAATATAGAAAAAGCATACACGCAATATTGAATACCCATACATGCAATATAAAATGTGCATACACGCAATATAGAAAATGCATACACGCAATATTGAATACCCATACATGCAATATAAAATGTGCATACACGCAATATAGAAAACGCAAACACGCAATATAGAATTAGCATACACTCAATATAGAATACACATACACACAATATAGAAAACTAATACACACAATATACAAGCAATATAGAATACACATACACGCAATATAGAATATGCATACACGCAATATATACGCAATATAGAATACACATACATGGAATACAGAATACACATTCACTCAATATAGAATACACATACACGCAATATAGAATACACATACACGCAATATAGAATTCACATACATGCAATATAGAATACGCATACACGCAAAATAGAATATGCATACACACAATATAGAATATGCATACACACAAAATAGAAAACACATACACACAATATAGAATAAACATACATGCAATATAGATTACGCATAAACGCAATATAGAATAAACATACACATACACGCAATATACACGCAATATAGTCTATGCATACACACAATATAGAATACGCATAAACGCAATATAGAATACTCATACACACAATATAGAAAACTAATACACACAATACACAAGCAAAATAGAATAAACGTACACGCAATATAGAATACGCACACACAATATAGAACATGAATACACACAATATACAAGCAATATAGAATACACATACATGCAATATAGAATACACATAAACGCAATATAGAATACACATACATGCAATATAGAAAACGCATACACGCAATTTAGAATACTCATACACGCAATGTAGAATACACATACACACAATATAGAAAACTAATACACACAATATTCAAGCAATATAGAATACACATACACGCAATATAGAATACACATTCACGCAATATTGAATACCCATACATGCAATATAAAATGTGCATACACGCAATATAGAAAACGCAAACACGCAATATAGAATACGCTTACACGCAATATAAAATACACATACACACAATATAGAAAACTAATACACGCAATATACACGCAATATAAAATACACATACACGCAATATAGAATATGCATACACGCAATATAGAATACACATTCACGCAATATAGAATACGCATACACGCACATTAGAATATGCATACATGCAATATGGAAAACGCATACACGCAATATAGAATACGCATACACGCAATATAGAATACACATTCACGCAATATAGAATACGCATACACACAAATTAGAATACGCATACACGCAATATAGAAAACGCATACACGCAATATAGAATACTCATACACGCAATGTAGAATACACATACACACAATATAGAAAACTAATACACACAATATACAAGCAATATAGAATACACATACACGCAATATAGAAAACGCATACACGCAATATAGAATACTCATACACGCAATGTAGAATACACATACACACAATATAGAAAACTAATACACACAATATACACGCAATATAGAATACACATACATGGAATACAGAATACATATACACTCAATATAGAATACACATACAAGCAATATACAATACACATACACGCAATATAGAATTCACATACATGCAATATAGAATACGCATACTTGCAAAATAGAATATGCATACACACAATATAGAATACGCATACACACAAAATAGAAAACACATACACACAATACAGAATAAACATACACGCAATATACACGCAATATAGTATATGCATACACACAATATAGAATACGCATACACATAATATATAATACGTATACACACAATATAAAATACACATACACGCAATATAGAAAACGCATACACGCAATATAGAACATGCATACACACAGTATACAAGCAATATAGAATACTCATACACACAATATAGAAAACTAATACACACAATACACAAGCAATATAGAATACACATACATGCAATATAGAATACACATAAACGCAATATAGTATACACATACATGCAATATAAAATGTGCATACACGCAATAAGGAAAACGCATAGACGCTATATAGAATACGCATACACGCAATATAAAATACACATACACACAATATAGAAAAATAATACACGCAATATAAACGCAATATAAAATACACATACACACAATATAGAATATGCATACATGCAATATAGAAAATGCATACACTCAATATAGAATAAGAATACACGCAATATAGAATACACATTCACGCAATATAGAATACGCATACACGCAATATAGAATACTCATACACGCAATGTAGAATACACATACACACAATATAGAAAACTAATACACACAATATACAAGCAATATAGAATACACATACACGCAATATAGAATACACATTCACGCAATATTGAATACCCATAAATGCAATATAAAATGTGCATACACGCAATATAGAAAACGCAAACACGCAATATAGAATACGCTTACACGCAATATAAAATACACATACACACAATATAGAAAACTAATACACGCAATATACACGCAATATAAAATAAAAATACATGCAATATAGAATATGCATACATGCAATACAGAAAACGCATACACGCAATATAGAATACGCATACACGCAATATAGAATACACATTCACGCAATATAGAATACGCATGAACGCAAATTAGAATACGCATACACGCAATATAGAAAACGTATACACGCAATTTAGAATACTCATACACGCAATGTAGAATACACATACACACAATATAGAATACACATTCACGCAATATTGAATACCCATACATGCAATATAAAATGTGCATACACGCAATATAGAAAACGCAAACACGCAATATAGAATACGCATACACTCAATATAAAATACACATACACACAATATAGAAAACTAATACACGCAATATAAAATACACGCAATATAGAATATGCATACATGCAATATAGAAAACGCATACACGCAATATAGAACACGTATAAACGCATTATAGAATACACAATCACGCAATATAGAATATGCATACACGCAAATTAGAATACGCATACACGCAATATAGAAAACGCATACACGCAATATAGAATACTCATACACGCAATGTAGAATACACATACACACAATATATAAAACTAATACACACAATATACAAGCGATATAGAATACACATACACGCAAAATAGAATACACATTCACGCAATATTGAATACCCATACATGCAATATAAAATGTGCATACACGCAATATAGAAAACGCAAACACGCAATATAGAATACTCTTACACGCAATATAAAATACACGTACACACAATATAGAAAATTAATACACTCAATATACACGCATTATAAAATACACATACACGCAGTATAGAATATGCATACACGCAATATAGAATACACATTCACGCAATATAGAATACGCATATACGCAAATTAGAATATGCATACTTGCAATATAGAAAACGCATACACGCAATATAGAATACGCATACACGCAATATAGAATACACATTCACGCAATATAGAATACGCATACACGCAAATTAGAATACGCATACACGCAATATAGAAAACGCATACACGCAATATAAAATACTCATACACGCAATGTAGAATACACATACACACAATATAGAAAACTAATACACACAATATACAAGCAATATAGAATACACATACACGCAATATAGAATACACATTCACGCAATATTGAATACCCATACATGCAATACAAAATGTGCATACAAGCAATATAGAAAACGCAAACACGCAATATAGAATTCGCATATACGCAATATAGAATATGCACACACACAATATAGAATATGCATACACGCAATATAGAATACACATACATGGAATACTGAATACACATACACTCAATATAGAATACACATACACGCAATATAGAATACACATACACGCAATATAGTATACGCATACACGCAATATAGAATACGCATACACGCAAAATAGAAAATGCATACACGCAAAATAGAATAAGTATACACGCAAAATAGAATACGCATACACGCAATATAGAATATGCATACACGCAATATAGAAAATGCATACACGCAATATTGAATACCCATACATGCAATATAAAATGTGCATACACGCAATATAGAAAATGCATACACGCAATATTGAATACCCATACATGCAATATAAAATGTGCATACACGCAATATAGAAAACGCAAACACGCAATATAGAATTAGCATACACGCAATATAGAATACACATACACACAATATACAAGCAATATAGAATACACATACACGCAATATAGAATATGCACACACACAATATAGAATATGCATACATGCAATATACACGCAATATAGAATACACATACATGGAATACAGAATACACATTCACTCAATATAGAATACACATACACGCAATACAGAATACACATACACGCAATATAGAATTCACATACATGCAATATAGAATACGCATACACGCAAAATAGAATATGCATACACACAATATAGAATACGCATACACACAAAATAGAAAACACATACACACAATATAGAATAAACATACATGCAATATAGATTATGCATACACGCAATATAGAATACACATACACGCAATATACACGCAATATAGTATATGCATACACACAATATAGAATACGCATAAACGCAATATAAAATACGCATACACGCAATATAAAATACACATACACGCAATATAGAAAACGCATACACGCAATATAGAATACTCATACACACAATATAGAAAACTAATACACACAATACACAAGCAAAATAGAATAAACACACGCAATATAAAATACGCACACACACAATATAGAACATGCATACACACAATATACAAGCAATATAGAATACAAATACATGCAATATAGAATACACATAAACGCAATATAGAATATACATACATGCAATACAAAATGTGCATACACGCAATAAGGAAAACGCATAGACGCAATATAGAATACGCATACACGCAATATAAAATACACATACACACAATATAGAAAACTAATACACGCAATATACACGCAATATAAAATACACATACACGCAATATAGAATATGCATACATGCAATATAGAAAATGCATACACGCAATATAGAATACGCATACACGCAATATAGAATACACATTCAATCAATATAGAATACGCATACACGCAAAATAGAATACGCATACACGCAATATAGAAAACGCATACACGCAATATAGAATACTCATACACGCAATGTAGAATACACATACACACAATATAGAAAACTAATACACACAATATACAAGCAATATAGAATACACATACACGCAATATAGAATACACATTCACGCAATATTGAATACCCATACATACAATATAAAATGTGCATACATGCAATATAGAAAACGCAAACACGCAATATAGAATTAGCATTTATGCAATATAGAAAATGCAAACACGCAATATAGAATTTACATATACGCAATATAGAATACACATACACACAATATAGAAAACTAATACACACAATATACAAGCAATATAGAATACGCATACACGCAATATAAAATACACACACACAATATAGAAAACTAATACACGCAATATACACGCAATATAAAATATACATACACGCAATATAGAATATGCATACATGCAATATAGAAAACGCATACATGCAATATAGAATACGAATACACGCAATATAGAATACACATTCACGCAATATAGAATACGCATACACGCAATATAGAATACTCATACACGCAATGTAGAATACACATACACACAATATAGAAAACTAATACACACAATATACAAGCAATATAGAATACACATACAAGCAATATAGAATACACATTCACGCAATATTGAATACCCATACATGCAATATAAAATGTGCATACACGCAATATAGAAAACGCAAACACGCAATATAGAATACGCTTACACGCAATATAAAATACACATACACACAATATAGAAAACTAATACACGCAATATACACGCAATATAAAATAAAAATACATGCAATATAGAATATGCATACATGCAATACAGAAAACGCATACACGCAATATAGAATACGCATACACGCAATATAGAATACACATTCACGCAATATAGAATACGAATGCATGCAAATTAGAATACGCATACACGCAATATAGAAAACGCATACACGCAATTTAGAATACTCATACACGCAATGTAGAATACACATACACACAATATAGAATACACATTCACGCAATATTGAATACCCATACATGCAATATAAAATGTGCATACACGCAATATAGAAAACGCAAACACGCAATATAGAATACGCATACACTCAATATAAAATACACATACACACAATATAGAAAACTAATACACGCAATATAAAATACACGCAATATAGAATATGCATACATGCAATATAGAAAACGCATACACGCAATATAGAATACGTATAAACGCAATATAGAATACACAATCACGCAATATAGAATATGCATACACGCAAATTAGAATACGCATACACGTAATATAGAAAACGCATACACGCAATATAGAATACTCATACACGCAATGTAGAAAACACATACACACAATACAGAAAACTAATACACACAATATACAAGCAATATAGAATAGACATACACGCAATATAGAATACACTTTCACGCAATATTGAATACCCATATATGCAATATAAAATGTGCATACACGCAATATAGAAAACGCAAACACGCAATATAGAATACGCTTACACGCAATATAAAATACACATACACACAATATAGAAAACTAATACACGCAATATACATGCAATATAAAATACAAAAACACGCAATATAGAATATGCATACATGCAATATAGAAAACGCATACACGCAATATAGAATACGAATACATGCAATATAGAATACACATTCACGCAATATAGAATAAGCATACACGCAATATAGAAAACGCATACACGCAATATAGAATACTCATACACGCAATGTAGAATACACATACACACAATATATAAAACTAATACACACAATATACAAGCGATATAGAATACACATACACGCAAAATAGAATACACATTCACGCAATATTGAATACCCATATATGCAATATAAAATGTGCATACACGCAAAATAGAAAACGCAAACACGCAATATAGAATACGCTTACACACAATATAAAATACACGTACACACATTATAGAAAATTAATACACTCAATATACACGCATTATAAAATACACATACACGCAATATAGAATATGCATACACGCAATATAGAATACACATTCACGCAATATAGAATACGCATAAACGCAAATTAGAATATGCATACATGCAATATAGAAAACGCATACACGCAATATAGAATATGCATACACGCAATATAGAATACACATTCACGCAATATAGAATACGCATACACGCAAATTAGAATACGCATACACGCAATATAGAAAACGCATACACGCAATATAAAATACTCATACACGCAATGTAGAATACACATACACACAATATAGAAAACTAATACACACAATATACAAGCAATATAGAATACACATACACGCAATATAGAATACACATTCACGCAATATTGAATACCCATACATGCAATACAAAATGTGCATACAAGCAATATAGAAAACGCAAACACGCAATATAGAATTCGCATATACGCAATATAGAATATGCACACACACAATATAGAATATGCATACACGCAATATAGAATACACATACATGGAATACTGAATACACATACACTCAATATAGAATACACATACACGCAATATAGAATTCACATACACGCAATATAGTATACGCATACACGCAATATAGAATACGCATACACGCAAAATAGAAAATGCATACACGCAAAATAGAATACGTATACACGCAAAATAGAATACGCATACACGCAATATAGAATATGCATACACGCAATAAAGAAAATGCATACACGCAATATTGAATACCCATACATGCAATATAAAATGTGCATACACGCAATATAGAAAATGCTTACACGCAATATTGAATACCCATACATGCAATATAAAATGTGCATACACGCAATATAGAAAACGCAAACACGCAATATAGAATACGCATACACGCAAAATAGAATATGCATACACACAATATAGAATACGCATACACACAAAATAGAAAACACATACACACAATATAGAATAAACATACATGCAATATAGATTACGCATACACGCAATATAGAATAAACATACACATACACGCAATATACACGCAATATAGTCTATGCATACACACAATATAGAATACGCATAAACGCAATATAAAATACGCATACACGCAATATAAAATACACATACACGCAATATAGAATACTCATACACACAATATAGAAAACTAATACACACAATACACAAGCAAAATAGAATAAACGTACACGCAATATAGAATACGCACACACACAATATAGAACATGCATACACACAATATACAAGCAATATAGAATACACATACATGCAATATAGAATACACATAAACGCAATATAGAAAACACATACACACAATACAGAAAACTAATACACACAATATACAAGCAATATAGAATAGACATACACGCAATATAGAATACACATTCACGCAATATTGAATACCCATATATGCAATATAAAATGTGCATACACGCAATATAGAAAACGCAAACACGCAATATAGAATACGCTTACACGCAATATAAAATACACATACACAATATAGAAAACTAATACACGCAATATACATGCAATATAAAATACAAATACACGCAATATAGAATATGCATACATGCAATATAGAAAACGCATACACGCAGTATAGAATACGAATACATGCAATATAGAATACACATTCACGCAATATAGAATACGCATACACGCAAATTAGAATACGCATACACGCAATATAGAAAACGCATACACGCAATATAGAATACTCATACACGCAATGTAGAATACACATACACACAATATATAAAACTAATACACACAATATACAAGCGATATAGAATACACATACACGCAAAATAGAATACACATTCACGCAATATTGAATACCCATATATGCAATATAAAATGTGCATACACGCAAAATAGAAAACGCAAACACGCAATATAGAATACGCTTACACACAATATAAAATACACGTACACACATTATAGAAAATTAATACACTCAATATACACGCATTATAAAATACACATACACGCAATATAGAATATGCATACACGCAATATAGAATACACATTCACGCAATATAGAATACGCATAAACGCAAATTAGAATATGCATACATGCAATATAGAAAACGCATACACGCAATATAGAATACGCATACACGCAATATAGAATACACATTCACGCAATATAGAATACGCATACACGCAAATTAGAATACGCATACACGCAATATAGAAAACGCATACACGCAATATAAAATACTCATACACGCAATGTAGAATACACATACACACAATATAGAAAACTAATACACACAATATACAAGCAATATAGAATACACATACACGCAATATAGAATACACATTCACGCAATATAGAATACGAATGCATGCAAATTAGAATACGCATACACGCAATATAGAAAACGCATACACGCAATTTAGAATACTCATACACGCAATGTAGAATACACATACACACAATATAGAATACACATTCACGCAATATTGAATACCCATACATGCAATATAAAATGTGCATACACGCAATATAGAAAACGCAAACACGCAATATAGAATACGCATACACTCAATATAAAATACACATACACACAATATAGAAAACTAATACACGCAATATAAAATACACGCAATATAGAATATGCATACATGCAATATAGAAAACGCATACACGCAATATAGAATACGTATAAACGCAATATAGAATACACAATCACGCAATATAGAATATGCATACACGCAAATTAGAATACGCATACACGTAATATAGAAAAAGCATACACGCAATATAGAATACTCATACACGCAATGTAGAAAACACATACACACAATACAGAAAACTAATACACACAATATACAAGCAATATAGAATAGACATACACGCAATATAGAATACACATTCACGCAATATTGAATACCCATATATGCAATATAAAATGTGCATACACGCAATATAGAAAACGCAAACACGCAATATAGAATACGCTTACACGCAATATAAAATACACATACACACAATATAGAAAACTAATACACGCAATATACATGCAATATAAAATACAAAAACACGCAATATAGAATATGCATACATGCAATATAGAAAACGCATACACGCAATATAGAATACGAATACATGCAATATAGAATACACATTCACGCAATATAGAATAAGCATACACGCAATATAGAAAACGCATACACGCAATATAGAATACTCATACACGCAATGTAGAATACACATACACACAATATATAAAACTAATACACACAATATACAAGCGATATAGAATACACATACACGCAAAATAGAATACACATTCACGCAATATTGAATACCCATATATGCAATATAAAATGTGCATACACGCAAAATAGAAAACGCAAACACGCAATATAGAATACGCTTACACACAATATAAAATACACGTACACACATTATAGAAAATTAATACACTCAATATACACGCATTATAAAATACACATACACGCAATATAGAATATGCATACACGCAATATAGAATACATATTCACGCAATATAGAATACGCATAAACGCAAATTAGAATATGCATACATGCAATATAGAAAACGCATACACGCAATATAGAATACGCATACACGCAATATAGAATACACATTCACGCAATATAGAATACGCATACACGCAAATTAGAATACGCATACACGCAATATAGAAAACGCATACACGCAATATAAAATACTCATACACGCAATGTAGAATACACATACACACAATATAGAAAACTAATACACACAATATACAAGCAATATAGAATACACATACACGCAATATAGAATACACATTCAGGCAATATTGAATACCCATACATGCAATACAAAATGTGCATACAAGCAATATAGAAAACGCAAACACGCAATATAGAATTCGCATATACGCAATATAGAATATGCACACACACAATATAGAATATGCATACACGCAATATAGAATACACATACATGGAATACTGAATACACATACACTCAATATAGAATACACATACACGCAATATAGAATTCACATACACGCAATATAGTATACGCATACACGCAATATAGAATACGCATACACGCAAAATAGAAAATGCATACACGCAAAATAGAATACGTATACACGCAAAATAGAATACGCATACACGCAATATAGAATATGCATACACGCAATAAAGAAAATGCATACACGCAATATTGAATACCCATACATGCAATATAAAATGTGCATACACACAATATAGAAAATGCTTACACGCAATATTGAATACCCATACATGCAATATAAAATGTGCATACACGCAATATAGAAAACGCAAACACGCAATATAGAATACGCATACACGCAAAATAGAATATGCATACACACAATATAGAATACGCATACACACAAAATAGAAAACACATACACACAATATAGATAAAACATACATGCAATATAGATTACGCATACACGCAATATAGAATAAACATACACATACACGCAATATACACGCAATATAGTCTATGCATACACACAATATAGAATACGCATAAACGCAATATAAAATACGCATACACGCAATATAAAATACACATACACGCAATATAGAATACTCATACACACAATATAGAAAACTAATACACACAATACACAAGCAAAATAGAATAAACGTACACGCAATATAGAATACGCACACACACAATATAGAACATGCATACACACAATATACAAGCAATATAGAATACACATACATGCAATATAGAATACACATAAACGCAATATAGAAAACACATACACACAATACAGAAAACTAATACACACAATATACAAGCAATATAGAATAGACATACACGCAATATAGAATACACATTCACGCAATATTGAATACCCATATATGCAATATAAAATGTGCATACACGCAATATAGAAAACGCAAACACGCAATATAGAATACGCTTACACGCAATATAAAATACACATACACACAATATAGAAAACTAATACACGCAATATACATGCAATATAAAATACAAATACACGCAATATAGAATATGCATACATGCAATATAGAAAACGCATACACGCAATATAGAATACGAATACATGCAATATAGAATACACATTCACGCAATATAGAATACGCATACACGCAAATTAGAATACGCATACACGCAATATAGAAAACGCATACACGCAATATAGAATACTCATACACGCAATGTAGAATACACATACACACAATATATAAAACTAATACACACAATATACAAGCGATATAGAATACACATACACGCAAAATAGAATACACATTCACGCAATATTGAATACCCATATATGCAATATAAAATGTGCATACACGCAAAATAGAAAACGCAAACACGCAATATAGAATACGCTTACACACAATATAAAATACACGTACACACATTATAGAAAATTAATACACTCAATATACACGCATTATAAAATACACATACACGCAATATAGAATATGCATACACGCAATATAGAATACACATTCACGCAATATAGAATACGCATAAACGCAAATTAGAATATGCATACATGCAATATAGAAAACGCATACACGCAATATAGAATACGCATACACGCAATATAGAATACACATTCACGCAATATAGAATACGCATACACGCAAATTAGAATACGCATACACGCAATATAGAAAACGCATACACGCAATATAAAATACTCATACACGCAATGTAGAATACACATACACACAATATAGAAAACTAATACACACAATATACAAGCAATATAGAATACACATACACGCAATATAGAATACACATTCACGCAATATTGAATACCCATACATGCAATACAAAATGTGCATACAAGCAATATAGAAAACGCAAACACGCAATATAGAATTCGCATATACGCAATATAGAATATGCACACACACAATATAGAATATGCATACACGCAATATAGAATACACATACATGGAATACTGAATACACATACACTCAATATAGAATACACATACACGCAATATAGAATTCACATACACGCAATATAGTATACGCATACACGCAATATAGAATACGCATACACGCAAAATAGAAAATGCATACACGCAAAATAGAATACGTATACACGCAAAATAGAATACGCATACACGCAATATAGAATATGCATACACGCAATAAAGAAAATGCATACACGCAATATTGAATACCCATACATGCAATATAAAATGTGCATACACGCAATATAGAAAATGCATACACGCAATATTGAATACCCATACATGCAATATAAAATGTGCATACACGCAATATAGAAAACGCAAACACGCAATATAGAATTAGCATACACGCAATATAGAATACACATACACACAATATAGAAAACTAATACACACAATATACAAGCAATATAGAATACACATACACGCAATATAGAATATGCACACACACAATATAGAATATGCATACACGCAATATACACGCAATATAGAATACACATACATGGAATACAGAATACACATTCACTCAATACAGAATACACATACACGCAATACAGAATACACATACATTCAATATAGAATTCACATACATGCAATATAGAATACGCATACACGCAAAATAGAATATGCATACACACAATATAGAATACGCATACACACAAAATAGAAAACACATACACACAATATAGAATAAACATACATGCAATATAGATTACGCATACACGCAATATAGAATAAACATACACGCAATATACACGCAATATAGTCTATGCATACACACAATATAGAATACGCATAAACGCAATATAAAATACGCATACACGCAATATAAAATACACATACACGCAATATAGAATACTCATACACACAATATAGAAAACTAATACACACAATACACAAGCAAAATAGAATAAACGTACACGCAATATAGAATACGCACACACACAATATAGAACATGCATACACACAATATACAAGCAATATAGAATACACATACATGCAATATAGAATACACATAAACGCAATATAGAATACACATACATGCAATATAGAAAACGCATACACGCAATTTAGAATACTCATACACGCAATGTAGAATACACATACACACAATATAGAAAACTAATACACACAATATAGAATACACATACACGCAATATAGAATACACATTCACGCAATATTGAATACCCATACATGCAATATAAAATGTGCATACACGAAATATAGAAAACGCAAACACGCAATATAGAATACGCTTACACGCAATATAAAATACACATACACACAATATAGAAAACTAATACACGCAATATACACGCAATATAAAATACACATACAAGCAATATAGAATATGCATACACGCAATATAGAATACACATTCAAGCAATATAGAATACGCATACACGCACATTAGAATATGCATACATGCAATATGGAAAACGCATACACGCAATATAGAATACGCATACACGCAATATAGAATATGCATACACGCAATATAGAATACGCATACACGCAACATAGAATACACATTCACGCAATATAGAATACGCATACACGCAATATAGAAAATGCATACAAGCAATATTGAATACCCATACATGCAATATAAAATGTGCATACACGCAATATAGAAAATGCATACACGCAGTATTGAATACCCATACATGCAATATAAAATGTGCATACACGCAATATAGAAAACGCAAACACGCAATATAGAATTAGCATATGCAATATAGAAAATGCAAACACGCAATATAGAATTTGCATATACGCAATATAGAATACACATACAATATAGAAAACTAATACACACAATATACAAGCAATATAGAATACACATACACGCAATATAGAATATGCACATACACAATACAGAATATGCATACACACAATATACACGCAATATAGAATACACATACATGGAATACAGAATACACATACACTCAATATAGAATACACATACAAGCAATATACAATACACATACACGCAATATAGAATTCACATACATGCAATATAGAATATGCACACACACAATATAGAATATGCATACATGCAATATACACGCAATATAGAATACACATACATGGAATACAGAATACACATTCACTCAATATAGAATACACATACACGCAATACAGAATACACATACACGCAATATAGAATTCACATACATGCAATATAGAATACGCATACACGCAAAATAGAATATGCATACACACAATATAGAATACGCATACACACAAAATAGAAAACACATACACACAATATTGAATAAACATACATGCAATATAGATTATGCATACACGCAATATAGAATACACATACACGCAATATACACGCAATATAGTATATGCATACACACAATATAGAATACGCATAAACGCAATATAAAATACGCATACACGCAATATAAAATACACATACACGCAATATAGAAAACGCATACACGCAATATAGAATACTCATACACACAATATAGAAAACTAATACACACAATACACAAGCAAAATAGAATACACATACACGCAATATAGAATACACATTCACGCAATATTGAATACCCATACATGCAATATAAAATGTGCATACACGCAATATAGAAAACGCAAACACGCAATATAGAATACGCTTACACGCAATATAAAATACACATACACACAATATAGAAAACTAATACACACAATACACAAGCAAAATAGAATAAACACACGCAATATAGAATACGCATACACACAATATACAAGCAATATAGAATACAAATACATGCAATATAGAATACACATAAACGCAATATAGAATACACATACATGCAATACAAAATGTGCATACACGCAATAAGGAAAACGCATAGACGCAATATAGAATACGCATACACGCAATATAAAATACACATACACACAATATAGAAAACTAATACACGCAATATACACGCAATATAAAATACACATACACGCAATATAGAATATGCATACATGCAATATAGAAAATGCATACACGCAATATAGAATACGCATACACGCAATATAGAATACACATTCAATCAATATAGAATACGCATACACGCAAAATAGAAAACACATACACACAATATAGATAAAACATACATGCAATATAGATTACGCATACACGCAATATAGAATAAACATACACATACACGCAATATACACGCAATATAGTCTATGCATACACACAATATAGAATACGCATAAACGCAATATAAAATACGCATACACGCAATATAAAATACACATACACGCAATATAGAATACTCATACACACAATATAGAAAACTAATACACACAATACACAAGCAAAATAGAATAAACGTACACGCAATATAGAATACGCACACACACAATATAGAACATGCATACACACAATATACAAGCAATATAGAATACACATACATGCAATATAGAATACACATAAACGCAATATAGAAAACACATACACACAATACAGAAAACTAATACACACAATATACAAGCAATATAGAATAGACATACACGCAATATAGAATACACATTCACGCAATATTGAATACCCATATATGCAATATAAAATGTGCATACACGCAATATAGAAAACGCAAACACGCAATATAGAATACGCTTACACGCAATATAAAATACACATACACACAATATAGAAAACTAATACACGCAATATACATGCAATATAAAATACAAATACACGCAATATAGAATATGCATACATGCAATATAGAAAACGCATACACGCAATATAGAATACGAATACATGCAATATAGAATACACATTCACGCAATATAGAATACGCATACACGCAAATTAGAATACGCATACACGCAATATAGAAAACGCATACACGCAATATAGAATACTCATACACGCAATGTAGAATACACATACACACAATATATAAAACTAATACACACAATATACAAGCGATATAGAATACACATACACGCAAAATAGAATACACATTCACGCAATATTGAATACCCATATATGCAATATAAAATGTGCATACACGCAAAATAGAAAACGCAAACACGCAATATAGAATACGCTTACACACAATATAAAATACACGTACACACAATATATAAAATTAATACACTCAATATACACGCATTATAAAATACACATACACGCAGTATAGAATATGCATACACGCAATATAGAATACACATTCACGCAATATAGAATACGCATATACGCAAATTAGAATATGCATACTTGCAATATAGAAAACGCATACACGCAATATAGAATACGCATACACGCAATATAGAATACACATTCACGCAATATAGAATACACATACACGCAAATTAGAATATGCATACATGCAATATAGAAAACGCATACACGCAATATAGAATACGCATACACGCAATATAGAATACACATTCACGCAATATAGAATACGCATACACGCAAATTAGAATACGCATACACGCAATATAGAAAACGCATACACGCAATATAAAATACTCATACACGCAATGTAGAATACACATACACACAATATAGAAAACTAATACACACAATATACAAGCAATATAGAATACACATACACGCAATATAGAATACACATTCACGCAATATTGAATATGCACACACACAATATAGAATATGCATACACGCAATATAGAATACACATACATGGAATACTGAATACACATACACTCAATATAGAATACACATACACGCAATATAGAATTCACATACACGCAATATAGTATACGCATACACGCAATATAGAATACGCATACACGCAAAATAGAAAATGCATACACGCAAAATAGAATACGTATACACGCAAAATAGAATACGCATACACGCAATATAGAATATGCATACACGCAATAAAGAAAATGCATACACGCAATATTGAATACCCATACATGCAATATAAAATGTGCATACACGCAATATAGAAAATGCATACACGCAATATTGAATACCCATACATGCAATATAAAATGTGCATACACGCAATATAGAAAACGCAAACACGCAATATAGAATTAGCATACACGCAATATAGAATACACATACACACAATATAGAAAACTAATACACACAATATACAAGCAATATAGAATACACATACACGCAATATAGAATATGCACACACACAATATAGAATATGCATACACGCAATATACACGCAATATAGAATACACATACATGGAATACAGAATACACATTCACTCAATACAGAATACACATACACGCAATACAGAATACACATACACGCAATATAGAATTCACATACATGCAATATAGAATACGCATACACGCAAAATAGAATATGCATACACACAATATAGAATACGCATACACACAAAATAGAAAACACATACACACAATATAGAATAAACATACATGCAATATAGATTACGCATACACGCAATATAGAATAAACATACACATACACGCAATATACACGCAATATAGTCTATGCATACACACAATATAGAATACGCATAAACGCAATATAAAATACGCATACACGCAATATAAAATACACATACACGCAATATAGAATACTCATACACACAATATAGAAAACTAATACACACAATACACAAGCAAAATAGAATAAACGTACACGCAATATAGAATACGCACACACACAATATAGAACATGCATACACACAATATACAAGCAATATAGAATACACATACATGCAATATAGAATACACATAAACGCAATATAGAATACACATACATGCAATATAGAAAACGCATACACGCAATTTAGAATACGCTTACACGCAATATAAAATACACATACACACAATATAGAAAAATAATACACGCAATATACACGCAATATAAAATACACATACAAGCAATATAGAATATGCATACACGCAATATAGAATACACATTCACGCAATATAGAATACGCATACACGCACATTAGAATATGCATACATGCAATATGGAAAACGCATGCACGCAATATAGAATACGCATACACGCAATATAGAATATGCATACACGCAATATAGAATACGCATACACTCAACATAGAATACACATTCACGCAATATAGAATACGCATACACGCAATATAGAAAATGCATACAAGCAATATTGAATACCCATACATGCAATATAAAATGTGCATACACGCAATATAGAAAATGCATACACGCAATATTGAATACCCATACATGCAATATAAAATGTGCATACACGCAATATAGAAAACGCAAACACGCAATATAGAATTAGCATATGCAATATAGAAAATGCAAACACGCAATATAGAATTTGCATATACGCAATATAGAATACACATACAATATAGAAAACTAATACACACAATATACAAGCAATATAGAATACACATACACGCAATACAGAATACACATACACGCAATATAGAATTCACATACATGCAATATAGAATACGCATACACGCAAAATAGAATATGCATACACACAATATAGAATACGCATACACACAAAATAGAAAACACATACACACAATATAGAATAAACATACATGCAATATAGATTATGCATACACGCAATATAGAATACACATACACGCAATATACACGCAATATAGTATATGCATACACATAATATAGAATACGCATAAACGCAATATAAAATACGCATACACGCAATATAAAATACACATACACGCAATATAGAAAACGCATACACGCAATATAGAATACTCATACACACAATATAGAAAACTAATACACACAATACACAAGCAAAAAAGAATAAACACACGCAATATAGAATATGCATACACACAATATACAAGCAATATAGAATACAAATACATGCAATATAGAATACACATAAACGCAATATAGAATACACATACATGCAATACAAAATGTGCATACACGCAATAAGGAAAACGCATAGACGCAATATAGAATACGCATACACGCAATATAAAATACACATACACACAATATAGAAAACTAATACACGCAATATACACGCAATATAAAATACACATACACGCAATATAGAATATGCATACATGCAATATAGAAAATGCATACACGCAATATAGAATACGCATACACGCAATATAGAATACACATTCAATCAATATAGAATACGCATACACGCAAAATAGAAAACACATACACACAATATAGATAAAACATACATGCAATATAGATTACGCATACACGCAATATAGAATAAACATACACATACACGCAATATACACGCAATATAGTCTATGCATACACACAATATAGAATACGCATAAACGCAATATAAAATACGCATACACGCAATATAAAATACACATACACGCAATATAGAATACTCATACACACAATATAGAAAACTAATACACACAATACACAAGCAAAATAGAATAAACGTACACGCAATATAGAATACGCACACACACAATATAGAACATGCATACACACAATATACAAGCAATATAGAATACACATACATGCAATATAGAATACACATAAACGCAATATAGAAAACACATACACACAATACAGAAAACTAATACACACAATATACAAGCAATATAGAATAGACATACACGCAATATAGAATACACATTCACGCAATATTGAATACCCATATATGCAATATAAAATGTGCATACACGCAATATAGAAAACGCAAACACGCAATATAGAATACGCTTACACGCAATATAAAATACACATACACACAATATAGAAAACTAATACACGCAATATACATGCAATATAAAATACAAATACACGCAATATAGAATATGCATACATGCAATATAGAAAACGCATACACGCAATATAGAATACAAATACATGCAATATAGAATACACATTCACGCAATATAGAATACGCATACACGCAAATTAGAATACGCATACACGCAATATAGAAAACGCATACACGCAATATAGAATACTCATACACGCAATGTAGAATACACATACACACAATATATAAAACTAATACACACAATATACAAGCGATATAGAATACACATACACGCAAAATAGAATACACATTCACGCAATATTGAATACCCATATATGCAATATAAAATGTGCATACACGCAAAATAGAAAACGCAAACACGCAATATAGAATACGCTTACACACAATATAAAATACACGTACACACATTATAGAAAATTAATACACTCAATATACACGCATTATAAAATACACATACACGCAATATAGAATATGCATACACGCAATATAGAATACACATTCACGCAATATAGAATACGCATAAACGCAAATTAGAATATGCATACATGCAATATAGAAAACGCATACACGCAATATAGAATACGCATACACGCAATATAGAATACACATTCACGCAATATAGAATACGCATACACGCAAATTAGAATACGCATACACGCAATATAGAAAACGCATACACGCAATATAAAATACTCATACACGCAATGTAGAATACACATACACACAATATAGAAAACTAATACACACAATATACAAGCAATATAGAATACACATACACGCAATATAGAATACACATTCACGCAATATTGAATACCCATACATGCAATACAAAATGTGCATACAAGCAATATAGAAAACGCAAACACGCAATATAGAATTCGCATATACGCAATATAGAATATGCACACACACAATATAGAATATGCATACACGCAATATAGAATACACATACATGGAATACTGAATACACATACACTCAATATAGAATACACATACACGCAATATAGAATTCACATACACGCAATATAGTATACGCATACACGCAATATAGAATACGCATACACGCAAAATAGAAAATGCATACACGCAAAATAGAATACGTATACACGCAAAATAGAATACGCATACACGCAATATAGAATATGCATACACGCAATAAAGAAAATGCATACACGCAATATTGAATACCCATACATGCAATATAAAATGTGCATACACGCAATATAGAAAATGCATACACGCAATATTGAATACCCATACATGCAATATAAAATGTGCATACACGCAATATAGAAAACGCAAACACGCAATATAGAATTAGCATACACGCAATATAGAATACACATACACACAATATAGAAAACTAATACACACAATATACAAGCAATATAGAATACACATACACGCAATATAGAATATGCACACACACAATATAGAATATGCATACACGCAATATACACGCAATATAGAATACACATACATGGAATACAGAATACACATTCACTCAATACAGAATACACATACACGCAATACAGAATACACATACATTCAATATAGAATTCACATACATGCAATATAGAATACGCATACACGCAAAATAGAATATGCATACACACAATATAGAATACGCATACACACAAAATAGAAAACACATACACACAATATAGAATAAACATACATGCAATATAGATTACGCATACACGCAATATAGAATAAACATACACGCAATATACACGCAATATAGTCTATGCATACACACAATATAGAATACGCATAAACGCAATATAAAATACGCATACACGCAATATAAAATACACATACACGCAATATAGAATACTCATACACACAATATAGAAAACTAATACACACAATACACAAGCAAAATAGAATAAACGTACACGCAATATAGAATACGCACACACACAATATAGAACATGCATACACACAATATACAAGCAATATAGAATACACATACATGCAATATAGAATACACATAAACGCAATATAGAATACACATACATGCAATATAGAAAACGCATACACGCAATTTAGAATACTCATACACGCAATGTAGAATACACATACACACAATATAGAAAACTAATACACACAATATAGAATACACATACACGCAATATAGAATACACATTCACGCAATATTGAATACCCATACATGCAATATAAAATGTGCATACACGAAATATAGAAAACGCAAACACGCAATATAGAATACGCTTACACGCAATATAAAATACACATACACACAATATAGAAAACTAATACACGCAATATACACGCAATATAAAATACACATACAAGCAATATAGAATATGCATACACGCAATATAGAATACACATTCAAGCAATATAGAATACGCATACACGCACATTAGAATATGCATACATGCAATATGGAAAACGCATACACGCAATATAGAATACGCATACACGCAATATAGAATATGCATACACGCAATATAGAATACGCATACACGCAACATAGAATACACATTCACGCAATATAGAATACGCATACACGCAATATAGAAAATGCATACAAGCAATATTGAATACCCATACATGCAATATAAAATGTGCATACACGCAATATAGAAAATGCATACACGCAATATTGAATAACCATACATGCAATATAAAATGTGCATACACGCAATATAGAAAACGCAAACACGCAATATAGAATTAGCATATGCAATATAGAAAATGCAAACACGCAATATAGAATTTGCATATACGCAATATAGAATACACATACAATATAGAAAACTAATACACACAATATACAAGCAATATAGAATACACATTCACGCAATATTGAATATGCACACACACAATATAGAATATGCATACACGCAATATAGAATACACATACATGGAATACTGAATACACATACACTCAATATAGAATACACATACACGCAATATAGAATTCACATACACGCAATATAGTATACGCATACACGCAATATAGAATACGCATACACGCAAAATAGAAAATGCATACACGCAAAATAGAATACGTATACACGCAAAATAGAATACGCATACACGCAATATAGAATATGCATACACGCAATAAAGAAAATGCATACACGCAATATTGAATACCCATACATGCAATATAAAATGTGCATACACGCAATATAGAAAATGCATACACGCAATATTGAATACCCATACATGCAATATAAAATGTGCATACACGCAATATAGAAAACGCAAACACGCAATATAGAATTAGCATACACGCAATATAGAATACACATACACACAATATAGAAAACTAATACACACAATATACAAGCAATATAGAATACACATACACGCAATATAGAATATGCACACACACAATATAGAATATGCATACACGCAATATACACGCAATATAGAATACACATACATGGAATACAGAATACACATTCACTCAATACAGAATACACATACACGCAATACAGAATACACATACACGCAATATAGAATTCACATACATGCAATATAGAATACGCATACACGCAAAATAGAATATGCATACACACAATATAGAATACGCATACACACAAAATAGAAAACACATACACACAATATAGAATAAACATACATGCAATATAGATTACGCATACACGCAATATAGAATAAACATACACATACACGCAATATACACGCAATATAGTCTATGCATACACACAATATAGAATACGCATAAACGCAATATAAAATACGCATACACGCAATATAAAATACACATACACGCAATATAGAATACTCATACACACAATATAGAAAACTAATACACACAATACACAAGCAAAATAGAATAAACGTACACGCAATATAGAATACGCACACACACAATATAGAACATGCATACACACAATATACAAGCAATATAGAATACACATACATGCAATATAGAATACACATAAACGCAATATAGAATACACATACATGCAATATAGAAAACGCATACACGCAATTTAGAATACGCTTACACGCAATATAAAATACACATACACACAATATAGAAAAATAATACACGCAATATACACGCAATATAAAATACACATACAAGCAATATAGAATATGCATACACGCAATATAGAATACACATTCACGCAATATAGAATACGCATACACGCACATTAGAATATGCATACATGCAATATGGAAAACGCATGCACGCAATATAGAATACGCATACACGCAATATAGAATATGCATACACGCAATATAGAATACGCATACACTCAACATAGAATACACATTCACGCAATATAGAATACGCATACACGCAATATAGAAAATGCATACAAGCAATATTGAATACCCATACATGCAATATAAAATGTGCATACACGCAATATAGAAAATGCATACACGCAATATTGAATACCCATACATGCAATATAAAATGTGCATACACGCAATATAGAAAACGCAAACACGCAATATAGAATTAGCATATGCAATATAGAAAATGCAAACACGCAATATAGAATTTGCATATACGCAATATAGAATACACATACAATATAGAAAACTAATACACACAATATACAAGCAATATAGAATACACATACACGCAATACAGAATACACATACACGCAATATAGAATTCACATACATGCAATATAGAATACGCATACACGCAAAATAGAATATGCATACACACAATATAGAATACGCATACACACAAAATAGAAAACACATACACACAATATAGAATAAACATACATGCAATATAGATTATGCATACACGCAATATAGAATACACATACACGCAATATACACGCAATATAGTATATGCATACACATAATATAGAATACGCATAAACGCAATATAAAATACGCATACACGCAATATAAAATACACATACACGCAATATAGAAAACGCATACACGCAATATAGAATACTCATACACACAATATAGAAAACTAATACACACAATACACAAGCAAAAAAGAATAAACACACGCAATATAGAATATGCATACACACAATATACAAGCAATATAGAATACAAATACATGCAATATAGAATACACATAAACGCAATATAGAATACACATACATGCAATACAAAATGTGCATACACGCAATAAGGAAAACGCATAGACGCAATATAGAATACGCATACACGCAATATAAAATACACATACACACAATATAGAAAACTAATACACGCAATATACACGCAATATAAAATACACATACACGCAATATAGAATATGCATACATGCAATATAGAAAATGCATACACGCAATATAGAATACGCATACACGCAATATAGAATACACATTCAATCAATATAGAATACGCATACACGCAAAATAGAAAACACATACACACAATATAGATAAAACATACATGCAATATAGATTACGCATACACGCAATATAGAATAAACATACACATACACGCAATATACACGCAATATAGTCTATGCATACACACAATATAGAATACGCATAAACGCAATATAAAATACGCATACACGCAATATAAAATACACATACACGCAATATAGAATACTCATACACACAATATAGAAAACTAATACACACAATACACAAGCAAAATAGAATAAACGTACACGCAATATAGAATACGCACACACACAATATAGAACATGCATACACACAATATACAAGCAATATAGAATACACATACATGCAATATAGAATACACATAAACGCAATATAGAAAACACATACACACAATACAGAAAACTAATACACACAATATACAAGCAATATAGAATAGACATACACGCAATATAGAATACACATTCACGCAATATTGAATACCCATATATGCAATATAAAATGTGCATACACGCAATATAGAAAACGCAAACACGCAATATAGAATACGCTTACACGCAATATAAAATACACATACACACAATATAGAAAACTAATACACGCAATATACATGCAATATAAAATACAAATACACGCAATATAGAATATGCATACATGCAATATAGAAAACGCATACACGCAATATAGAATACAAATACATGCAATATAGAATACACATTCACGCAATATAGAATACGCATACACGCAAATTAGAATACGCATACACGCAATATAGAAAACGCATACACGCAATATAGAATACTCATACACGCAATGTAGAATACACATACACACAATATATAAAACTAATACACACAATATACAAGCGATATAGAATACACATACACGCAAAATAGAATACACATTCACGCAATATTGAATACCCATATATGCAATATAAAATGTGCATACACGCAAAATAGAAAACGCAAACACGCAATATAGAATACGCTTACACACAATATAAAATACACGTACACACATTATAGAAAATTAATACACTCAATATACACGCATTATAAAATACACATACACGCAATATAGAATATGCATACACGCAATATAGAATACACATTCACGCAATATAGAATACGCATAAACGCAAATTAGAATATGCATACATGCAATATAGAAAACGCATACACGCAATATAGAATACGCATACACGCAATATAGAATACACATTCACGCAATATAGAATACGCATACACGCAAATTAGAATACGCATACACGCAATATAGAAAACGCATACACGCAATATAAAATACTCATACACGCAATGTAGAATACACATACACACAATATAGAAAACTAATACACACAATATACAAGCAATATAGAATACACATACACGCAATATAGAATACACATTCACGCAATATTGAATACCCATACATGCAATACAAAATGTGCATACAAGCAATATAGAAAACGCAAACACGCAATATAGAATTCGCATATACGCAATATAGAATATGCACACACACAATATAGAATATGCATACACGCAATATAGAATACACATACATGGAATACTGAATACACATACACTCAATATAGAATACACATACACGCAATATAGAATTCACATACACGCAATATAGTATACGCATACACGCAATATAGAATACGCATACACGCAAAATAGAAAATGCATACACGCAAAATAGAATACGTATACACGCAAAATAGAATACGCATACACGCAATATAGAATATGCATACACGCAATAAAGAAAATGCATACACGCAATATTGAATACCCATACATGCAATATAAAATGTGCATACACGCAATATAGAAAATGCATACACGCAATATTGAATACCCATACATGCAATATAAAATGTGCATACACGCAATATAGAAAACGCAAACACGCAATATAGAATTAGCATACACGCAATATAGAATACACATACACACAATATAGAAAACTAATACACACAATATACAAGCAATATAGAATACACATACACGCAATATAGAATATGCACACACACAATATAGAATATGCATACACGCAATATACACGCAATATAGAATACACATACATGGAATACAGAATACACATTCACTCAATACAGAATACACATACACGCAATACAGAATACACATACATTCAATATAGAATTCACATACATGCAATATAGAATACGCATACACGCAAAATAGAATATGCATACACACAATATAGAATACGCATACACACAAAATAGAAAACACATACACACAATATAGAATAAACATACATGCAATATAGATTACGCATACACGCAATATAGAATAAACATACACGCAATATACACGCAATATAGTCTATGCATACACACAATATAGAATACGCATAAACGCAATATAAAATACGCATACACGCAATATAAAATACACATACACGCAATATAGAATACTCATACACACAATATAGAAAACTAATACACACAATACACAAGCAAAATAGAATAAACGTACACGCAATATAGAATACGCACACACACAATATAGAACATGCATACACACAATATACAAGCAATATAGAATACACATACATGCAATATAGAATACACATAAACGCAATATAGAATACACATACATGCAATATAGAAAACGCATACACGCAATTTAGAATACTCATACACGCAATGTAGAATACACATACACACAATATAGAAAACTAATACACACAATATAGAATACACATACACGCAATATAGAATACACATTCACGCAATATTGAATACCCATACATGCAATATAAAATGTGCATACACGAAATATAGAAAACGCAAACACGCAATATAGAATACGCTTACACGCAATATAAAATACACATACACACAATATAGAAAACTAATACACGCAATATACACGCAATATAAAATACACATACAAGCAATATAGAATATGCATACACGCAATATAGAATACACATTCAAGCAATATAGAATACGCATACACGCACATTAGAATATGCATACATGCAATATGGAAAACGCATACACGCAATATAGAATACGCATACACGCAATATAGAATATGCATACACGCAATATAGAATACGCATACACGCAACATAGAATACACATTCACGCAATATAGAATACGCATACACGCAATATAGAAAATGCATACAAGCAATATTGAATACCCATACATGCAATATAAAATGTGCATACACGCAATATAGAAAATGCATACACGCAATATTGAATAACCATACATGCAATATAAAATGTGCATACACGCAATATAGAAAACGCAAACACGCAATATAGAATTAGCATATGCAATATAGAAAATGCAAACACGCAATATAGAATTTGCATATACGCAATATAGAATACACATACAATATAGAAAACTAATACACACAATATACAAGCAATATAGAATACACATACACGCAATATAGAATATGCACATACACAATACAGAATATGCATACACACAATATACACGCAATATAGAATACACATACATGGAATACAGAATACACATACACTCAATATAGAATACACATACAAGCAATATACAATACGCATACACGCAATATAGAATTCACATACATGCAATATAGAATATGCACACACACAATATAGAATATGCATACATGCAATATACACGCAATATAGAATACACATACATGGAATACAGAATACACATTCACTCAATATAGAATACACATACACGCAATACAGAATACACATACACGCAATATAGAATTCACATACATGCAATATAGAATACGCATACACGCAAAATAGAATATGCATACACACAATATAGAATACGCATACACACAAAATAGAAAACACATACACACAATATTGAATAAACATACATGCAATATAGATTATGCATACACGCAATATAGAATACACATACACGCAATATACACGCAATATAGTATATGCATACACACAATATAGAATACGCATAAACGCAATATAAAATACGCATACACGCAATATAAAATACACATACACGCAATATAGAAAACGCATACACGCAATATAGAATACTCATACACACAATATAGAAAACTAATACACACAATACACAAGCAAAATAGAATACAGATACACGCAATATAGAATACACATTCACGCAATATTGAATACCCATACATGCAATATAAAATGTGCATACACGCAATATAGAAAACGCAAACACGCAATATAGAATACGCTTACACGCAATATAAAATACACATACACACAATATAGAAAACTAATACACACAATACACAAGCAAAATAGAATAAACACACGCAATATAGAATACGCATACACACAATATACAAGCAATATAGAATACAAATACATGCAATATAGAATACACATAAACGCAATATAGAATACACATACATGCAATACAAAATGTGCATACACGCAATAAGGAAAACGCATAGACGCAATATAGAATACGCATACACGCAATATAAAATACACATACACACAATATAGAAAACTAATACACGCAATATACACGCAATATAAAATACACATACACGCAATATAGAATATGCATACATGCAATATAGAAAATGCATACACGCAATATAGAATACGCATACACGCAATATAGAATACACATTCAATCAATATAGAATACGCATACACGCAAAATAGAATACGCATACACGCAATATAGAAAACGCATACACGCAATATAGAATACTCATACACGCAATGTAGAATACACATACACACAATATAGAAAACTAATACACACAATATACAAGCAATATAGAATACACATACACGCAAAATAGAATACACATTCACGCAATATTGAATACCCATACATGCAATATAAAATGTGCATACACGCAATATAGAAAACGCTTACACACAATATAAAATACACGTACACACAATATATAAAATTAATACACTCAATATACACGCATTATAAAATACACATACACGCAGTATAGAATATGCATACACGCAATATAGAATACACATTCACGCAATATAGAATACGCATATACGCAAATTTAGAATATGCATACTTGCAATATAGAAAACGCATACACGCAATATAGAATACGCATACACGCAATATAGAATACACATTCACGCAATATAGAATACACATACACGCAAATTAGAATATGCATACATGCAATATAGAAAACGCATACACGCAATATAGAATACGCATACACGCAATATAGAATACACATTCACGCAATATAGAATACGCATACACGCAAATTAGAATACGCATACACGCAATATAGAAAACGCATACACGCAATATAAAATACTCATACACGCAATGTAGAATACACATACACACAATATAGAAAACTAATACACACAATATACAAGCAATATAGAATACACATACACGCAATATAGAATACACATTCACGCAATATTGAATATGCACACACACAATATAGAATATGCATACACGCAATATAGAATACACATACATGGAATACTGAATACACATACACTCAATATAGAATACACATACACGCAATATAGAATTCACATACACGCAATATAGTATACGCATACACGCAATATAGAATACGCATACACGCAAAATAGAAAATGCATACACGCAAAATAGAATACGTATACACGCAAAATAGAATACGCATACACGCAATATAGAATATGCATACACGCAATAAAGAAAATGCATACACGCAATATTGAATACCCATACATGCAATATAAAATGTGCATACACGCAATATAGAAAATGCATACACGCAATATTGAATACCCATACATGCAATATAAAATGTGCATACACGCAATATAGAAAACGCAAACACGCAATATAGAATTAGCATACACGCAATATAGAATACACATACACACAATATAGAAAACTAATACACACAATATACAAGCAATATAGAATACATATACACGCAATATAGAATATGCACACACACAATATAGAATATGCATACACGCAATATACACGCAATATAGAATACATATACATGGAATACAGAATACACATTCACTCAATACAGAATACACATACACGCAATACAGAATACACATACACGCAATATAGAATTCACATACATGCAATATAGAATACGCATACACGCAAAATAGAATATGCATACACACAATATAGAATACGCATACACACAAAATAGAAAACACATACACACAATATAGAATAAACATACATGCAATATAGATTACGCATACACGCAATATAGAATAAACATACACATACACGCAATATACACGCAATATAGTCTATGCATACACACAATATAGAATACGCATAAACGCAATATAAAATACGCATACACGCAATATAAAATACACATACACGCAATATAGAATACTCATACACACAATATAGAAAACTAATACACACAATACACAAGCAAAATAGAATAAACGTACACGCAATATAGAATACGCACACACACAATATAGAACATGCATACACACAATATACAAGCAATATAGAATACACATACATGCAATATAGAATACACATAAACGCAATATAGAATACACATACATGCAATATAGAAAACGCATACACGCAATTTAGAATACGCTTACACGCAATATAAAATACACATACACACAATATAGAAAAATAATACACGCAATATACACGCAATATAAAATACACATACAAGCAATATAGAATATGCATACACGCAATATAGAATACACATTCACGCAATATAGAATACGCATACACGCACATTAGAATATGCATACATGCAATATGGAAAACGCATGCACGCAATATAGAATACGCATACACGCAATATAGAATATGCATACACGCAATATAGAATACGCATACACTCAACATAGAATACACATTCACGCAATATAGAATACGCATACACGCAATATAGAAAATGCATACAAGCAATATTGAATACCCATACATGCAATATAAAATGTGCATACACGCAATATAGAAAATGCATACACGCAATATTGAATACCCATACATGCAATATAAAATGTGCATACACGCAATATAGAAAACGCAAACACGCAATATAGAATTAGCATATGCAATATAGAAAATGCAAACACGCAATATAGAATTTGCATATACGCAATATAGAATACACATACAATATAGAAAACTAATACACACAATATACAAGCAATATAGAATACACATACACGCAATACAGAATACACATACACGCAATATAGAATTCACATACATGCAATATAGAATACGCATACACGCAAAATAGAATATGCATACACACAATATAGAATACGCATACACACAAAATAGAAAACACATACACACAATATAGAATAAACATACATGCAATATAGATTATGCATACACGCAATATAGAATACACATACACGCAATATACACGCAATATAGTATATGCATACACACAATATAGAATACGCATAAACGCAATATAAAATACGCATACACGCAATATAAAATACACATACACGCAATATAGAAAACGCATACACGCAATATAGAATACTCATACACACAATATAGAAAACTAATACACACAATACACAAGCAAAATAGAATACACATACACGCAATATAGAATACACATTCACGCAATATTGAATACCCATACATGCAATATAAAATGTGCATACACGCAATATAGAAAACGCAAACACGCAATATAGAATACGCTTACACGCAATATAAAATACACATACACACAATATAGAAAACTAATACACACAATACACAAGCAAAATAGAATAAACACACGCAATATAGAATACGCATACACACAATATACAAGCAATATAGAATACAAATACATGCAATATAGAATACACATAAACGCAATATAGAATACACATACATGCAATACAAAATGTGCATACACGCAATAAGGAAAACGCATAGACGCAATATAGAATACGCATACACGCAATATAAAATACACATACACACAATATAGAAAACTAATACACGCAATATACACGCAATATAAAATACACATACACGCAATATAGAATATGCATACATGCAATATAGAAAATGCATACACGCAATATAGAATACGCATACACGCAATATAGAATACACATTCAATCAATATAGAATACGCATACACGCAAAATAGAATACGCATACACGCAATATAGAAAACGCATACACGCAATATAGAATACTCATACACGCAATGTAGAATACACATACACACAATATAGAAAACTAATACACACAATATACAAGCAATATAGAATACACATACACGCAAAATAGAATACACATTCACGCAATATTGAATACCCATACATGCAATATAAAATGTGCATACACGCAATATAGAAAACGCTTACACACAATATAAAATACACGTACACACAATATATAAAATTAATACACTCAATATACACGCATTATAAAATACACATACACGCAGTATAGAATATGCATACACGCAATATAGAATACACATTCACGCAATATAGAATACGCATATACGCAAATTAGAATATGCATACTTGCAATATAGAAAACGCATACACGCAATATAGAATACGCATACACGCAATATAGAATACACATTCACGCAATATAGAATACACATACACGCAAATTAGAATATGCATACATGCAATATAGAAAACGCATACACGCAATATAGAATACGCATACACGCAATATAGAATACACATTCACGCAATATAGAATACGCATACACGCAAATTAGAATACGCATACACGCAATATAGAAAACGCATACACGCAATATAAAATACTCATACACGCAATGTAGAATACACATACACACAATATAGAAAACTAATACACACAATATACAAGCAATATAGAATACACATACACGCAATATAGAATACACATTCACGCAATATTGAATATGCACACACACAATATAGAATATGCATACACGCAATATAGAATACACATACATGGAATACTGAATACACATACACTCAATATAGAATACACATACACGCAATATAGAATTCACATACACGCAATATAGTATACGCATACACGCAATATAGAATACGCATACACGCAAAATAGAAAATGCATACACGCAAAATAGAATACGTATACACGCAAAATAGAATACGCATACACGCAATATAGAATATGCATACACGCAATAAAGAAAATGCATACACGCAATATTGAATACCCATACATGCAATATAAAATGTGCATACACGCAATATAGAAAATGCATACACGCAATATTGAATACCCATACATGCAATATAAAATGTGCATACACGCAATATAGAAAACGCAAACACGCAATATAGAATTAGCATACACGCAATATAGAATACACATACACACAATATAGAAAACTAATACACACAATATACAAGCAATATAGAATACACATACACGCAATATAGAATATGCACACACACAATATAGAATATGCATACACGCAATATACACGCAATATAGAATACACATACATGGAATACAGAATACACATTCACTCAATACAGAATACACATACACGCAATACAGAATACACATACACGCAATATAGAATTCACATACATGCAATATAGAATACGCATACACGCAAAATAGAATATGCATACACACAATATAGAATACGCATACACACAAAATAGAAAACACATACACACAATATAGAATAAACATACATGCAATATAGATTACGCATACACGCAATATAGAATAAACATACACATACACGCAATATACACGCAATATAGTCTATGCATACACACAATATAGAATACGCATAAACGCAATATAAAATACGCATACACGCAATATAAAATACACATACACGCAATATAGAATACTCATACACACAATATAGAAAACTAATACACACAATACACAAGCAAAATAGAATAAACGTACACGCAATATAGAATACGCACACACACAATATAGAACATGCATACACACAATATACAAGCAATATAGAATACACATACATGCAATATAGAATACACATAAACGCAATATAGAATACACATACATGCAATATAGAAAACGCATACACGCAATTTAGAATACGCTTACACGCAATATAAAATACACATACACACAATATAGAAAAATAATACACGCAATATACACGCAATATAAAATACACATACAAGCAATATAGAATATGCATACACGCAATATAGAATACACATTCACGCAATATAGAATACGCATACACGCACATTAGAATATGCATACATGCAATATGGAAAACGCATGCACGCAATATAGAATACGCATACACGCAATATAGAATATGCATACACGCAATATAGAATACGCATACACTCAACATAGAATACACATTCACGCAATATAGAATACGCATACACGCAATATAGAAAATGCATACAAGCAATATTGAATACCCATACATGCAATATAAAATGTGCATACACGCAATATAGAAAATGCATACACGCAATATTGAATACCCATACATGCAATATAAAATGTGCATACACGCAATATAGAAAACGCAAACACGCAATATAGAATTAGCATATGCAATATAGAAAATGCAAACACGCAATATAGAATTTGCATATACGCAATATAGAATACACATACAATATAGAAAACTAATACACACAATATACAAGCAATATAGAATACACATAGACGCAATACAGAATACACATACACGCAATATAGAATTCACATACATGCAATATAGAATACGCATACACGCAAAATAGAATATGCATACACACAATATAGAATACGCATACACACAAAATAGAAAACACATACACACAATATAGAATAAACATACATGCAATATAGATTATGCATACACGCAATATAGAATACACATACACGCAATATACACGCAATATAGTATATGCATACACACAATATAGAATACGCATAAACGCAATATAAAATACGCATACACGCAATATAAAATACACATACACGCAATATAGAAAACGCATACACGCAATATAGAATACTCATACACACAATATAGAAAACTAATACACACAATACACAAGCAAAAAAGAATAAACACACGCAATATAGAATATGCATACACACAATATACAAGCAATATAGAATACAAATACATGCAATATAGAATACACATAAACGCAATATAGAATACACATACATGCAATACAAAATGTGCATACACGCAATAAGGAAAACGCATAGACGCAATATAGAATACGCATACACGCAATATAAAATACACATACACACAATATAGAAAACTAATACACGCAATATACACGCAATATAAAATACACATACACGCAATATAGAATATGCATACATGCAATATAGAAAATGCATACACGCAATATAGAATACGCATACACGCAATATAGAATACACATTCAATCAATATAGAATACGCATACACGCAAAATAGAATACGCATACACGCAATATAGAAAACGCATACACGCAATATAGAATACTCATACACGCAATGTAGAATACACATACACACAATATACAAAACTAATACACACAATATACAAGCAATATAGAATACACATACAAGCAAAATAGAATACACATTCACGCAATATTGAATACCCATACATGCAATATAAAATGTGCATACACGCAATATAGAAAACGCAAACACGCAATATAGAATACACTTACACACAATATAAAATACACGTACACACAATATAGAAAATTAATACACTCAATATACACGCATTATAAAATACACATACATGCAGTATAGAATATGCATACACGCAATATAGAATACACATTCACGCAATATAGAATACGCATACACGCAATATAGAATACACATACACACAATATAGAAAACTAATACACACAATATACAAGCAATATAAAATACACATACACGCAGTATAGAATACACATTCACGCAATATTGAATACCCATACATTCAATACAAAATGTGCATACAAGCAATATAGAAAACGCAAACACGCAATATAGAATTCGCATATACGCAATATAGAATATGCACACACACAATATAGAATATGCATACACGCAATATAGAATACACATACATGGAATACTGAATACACATACACTCAATATAGAATACACATACACGCAATATAGAATACACATACACGCAATATAGTATACGCATACACGCAATATAGAATACGCATACACGCAAAATAGAAAATGCATACACGCAAAATAGAATACGTATACACGCAAAATAGAATACGCATACACGCAATATAGAATATGCATACACGCAATATAGAAAATGCATACACGCAATATTGAATACCCATACATGCAATATAAAATGTGCATACACGCAATATAGAAAATGCATACACGCAATATTGAATACCCATACATGCAATATAAAATGTGCATACACGCAATATAGAAAACGCAAACACGCAATATAGAATTCGCATACACGCAATATAGAATACACATACACACAATATACAAGCAATATAGAATACACATACACGCAATATAGAATATGCACACACAAAATATAGAATATGCATACATGCAATATACACGCAATATAGAATACACATACATGGAATACAGAATACACATTCACTCAATATAGAATACACATACACGCAATACAGAATACACATACACGCAATATAGAATTCACATACATGCAATATAGAATACGCATACACGCAAAATAGAATATGCATACACACAATATAGAATACGCATACACACAAAATAGAAAACACATACACACAATATAGAATAAACATACATGCAATATAGATTACGCATACACGCAATATAGAATACACATACACGCAATATACACGCAATATAGTATATGCATACACACAATATAGAATACGCATAAACGCAATATAAAATACGCATACACGCAATATAAAATACACATACACGCAATATAGAAAACGCATACACGCAATATAGAATACTCATACACACAATATAGAAAACTAATACACACAATACACAAGAAAAATAGAATAAACACACGCAATATAGAATATTCACACACACAATATAGAACATGCATACACACAATATACAAGCAATATAGAATACAAATACATGCAATATAGAATACACATAAACGCAATATAGAATACACATACATGCAATACAAAATGTGCATACACACAATAAGGAAAACGCATAGACGCAATATAGAATACGCATACACGCAATATAAAATACACATACACACAATATAGAAAACTAATACACGCAATATACACGCAATATAAAATACACATACACGCAATATAGAATATGCATACATGCAATATAGAAAATGCATACACGCAATATAGAATACGCATACACGCAAAATAGAATACGCATACACGCAATATAAAATACTCATACACGCAATATAGAATACACATACACACAATATAGAAAACTAATACACACAATATACAAGCAATATAGAATACACATACACGCAATATAGAATACACATTCACGCAATATTGAATACCCATACATACAATATAAAATGTGCATACATGCAATATAGAAAACGCAAACACGCAATGTAGAATTAGCATACATGCAATATAGAAAATGCAAACACGCAATATAGAATTTACATATACGCAATATAGAATACACATACACACAATATAGAAAACTAATACACACAATATACAAGCAATATAGAATACGCATACACGCAATATAAAATACACATACACACAATATAGAAAACTAATACACGCAATATACACGCAATATAAAATACACATACACGCAATATAGAATATGCATACATGCAATATAGAAAACGCATACATGCAATAAAGAGTACGAATACACGCAATATAGAATACACATTCACGCAATATAGAATACGCATACACGCAATATAGAATACTCATACACGCAATGTAGAATACACATACACACAATATAGAAAACTAATACACACAATATACAAGCAATATAGAATACACATACACGCAATATAGAATACACATTCACGCAATATTGAATACCCATACATGCAATATAAAATGTGCATACACGCAATATAGAAAACGCAAACACGCTTTATAGAATACGCTTACACGCAATATAAAATACACATACACACAATATAGAAAACTAATACACGCAATATACACGCAATATAAAATAAAAATACATGCAATATAGAATATGCATACATGCAATACAGAAAACGCATACACGCAATATAGAATACGCATACACGCAATATAGAATACACATTCACGCAATATAGAATACGAATGCACGCAAATTAGAATACGCATACACGCAATATAGAAAACGCATACACGCAATTTAGAATACTCATACACGCAATGTAGAATACACATACACACAATATAGAATACACATTCACGCAATATTGAATACCAAATCTCCCAATCAAATATAAAACACCCCTCCTCATCTCTCTAACTATCGCCAAGAAAGTAATTTTGCAAAACTGGAAGTCCAAAAACTGTATACATATCAATCACTGGTCTAATCTTCTAACAGAGTACATCACATTAGAAAAAATAACATACACCAACAAGAATATTATATCTACATTTCTTGATATCTGGAAACCATTCCTAACTCATCTTCATATAAATTAATAACCTGGAACCGGACCAACGCATTCCCCCAACCACACGTTTACGGACAAATAATGCATAATCTCTGAGTATTACTGTACAGTACTACAATTATTCAGTATAGATGTCCTTTGTATATGTATATATGTAGGTATATGTATCTATTTGTATGTATGTGTGTGTATGCATAATTGTATATGTGTATAGATGTATGTATGCGTGTGTATTTATATATGTATATATGGGTATGTATGTATATATGCGTGTGTATGTATGCGCGCATGTATATGTGTGTGTATGTATGTATGTATATATGTATATGTATAATGCTCGATAAGCTGTACTTTTATTTTATGTTAAATTTACATACTATTGCTATTTATTTTTATTTAAGATGGTGGTAGTAGGAATGATAATATTGGTATTATTATTATTATTATTATAGAATTAGTTTTCCCTTCCTCTCTCTTTCTATATAAATGACAATGCAGAAAATATTACGTATAAATAAGTATACAATTTTATTTAATATATAAATGGTCTGGGTCGGGCAGCTGTTCTAGGTGCTGTTGGTGGGTGCAACTGGCATATCCTGTTGGCATAATCATTACAGACTCAGGGATTGGACTGACTAGCCCTTCCCTTTCATTGCCTCTGGCCAGATCCCTCCCTCATGGTAAAGAATTGTATTGAGTTGATACCTGGGTTGGATGTGATGTCTCTGGCTGGGGAGCTAACCAGTGCACACCATGCTCAAAGCCATGGAAGAAAATAAATAAATAAATAAATAAAATAGGGCCATCAACCCATAACATTAGATTATGTCAGGTCACAAACAGACTAAGAGAGCTTGGTTTGGAGGTGCCTGTTAGGGTCCCCCGGCGTACTTTTTAAAGAAAACCTCAATGGAGCCTAGAAACTTGACTACGGGAGCTGGGTGTCGCTGGCGGTGTTGAGGGGGAATCGGATTATTGAATCAAGGGGGGGGGGGGGGGGGTTGTCTGTTGGTTGTGCTCACTGGCAGTAGTTGTGGATCAGCCCCCCGACCTAGAGTTCAGAGCAGGTACGGCATTATTGACTGATCTAAATGTATTTTTTATTAGTACTAGTGTTATTATTATTATAGATTGCTAGAGCTAATGCTCCTAGTATTGTCATGAATTATCATTATAGATATTATCATTGATACTATCACCACTAATATTAATATATTGCTGTTGTTGTTGTGATTGTTGGTGTGATTGTTTGTTGTTGTTTTTTTTGTTTTGTTTTTTGTTTTGTTTTTTGTTTTCTTTTTCTTCTCTTCTCTCTTCTGTACTGTATATGTGTTTCACTACCTTGTATGTGTTACTCCTTTGTTCATTTCCAATAAAAAAAAAAAAAAAAAAAAAAAAAATATTGAATACCCATACATGCAATATAAAATGTGCATACACGCAATATAGAAAACACAAACACGCAATATAGAATACGCATACACTCAATATAAAATACACATACACACAATATAGAAAACTAATACACGCAATATAAAATACACGCAATATAGAATATGCATACATGCAATATAGAAAACGCATACACGCAAAATAGAATACGTATAAACGCAATATAGAATACACAATCACGCAATATAGAATATGCATACACGCAAATTAGAATACGCATACACGTAATATAGAAAACGCATACACGCAATATAGAATACTCATACACGCAATGTAGAAAACACATACACACAATACAGAAAACTAATACACACAATATACAAGCAATATAGAATAGACATACACGCAATATAGAATACACATTCACGCAATATTGAATACCCATATATGCAATATAAAATGTGCATACACGCAATATAGAAAACGCAAACACGCAATATAGAATACGCTTACACGCAATATAAAATACACATACACACAATATAGAAAACTAATACACGCAATATACATGCAATATAAAATACAAATACACGCAATATAGAATATGCATACATGCAATATAGAAAACGCATACACGCAATATAGAATACGAATACACGCAATATAGAATACACATTCACGCAATATAGAATACGCATACACGCAAATTAGAATACGCATACACGCAATATAGAAAACGCATACACGCAATATAGAATACTCATACACGCAATGTAGAATACACATACACACAATATATAAAACTAATACACACAATATACAAGCGATATAGAATACACATACACGCAAAATAGAATACACATTCACGCAATATTGAATACCCATACATGCAATATAAAATGTGCATACACGCAAAATAGAAAACGCAAACACGCAATATAGAATACGCTTACACACAATATAAAATACACGTACACACATTATAGAAAATTAATACACTCAATATACACGCATTATAAAATACACATACACGCAATATAGAATATGCATACACGCAATATAGAATACACATTCACGCAATATAGAATACGCATACACGCAAATTAGAATATGCATACATGCAATATAGAAAACGCATACACGCAATATAGAATACGCATACACGCAATATAGAATACACATTCACGCAATATAGAATACGCATACACGCAAATTAGAATACGCATACACGCAATATAGAAAACGCATACACGCAATATAAAATACTCATACACGCAATGTAGAATACACATACACACAATATAGAAAACTAATACACACAATATACAAGCAATATAGAATACACATACACGCAATATAGAATACACATTCACGCAATATTGAATACCCATACATGCAATACAAAATGTGCATACAAGCAATATAGAAAACGCAAACACGCAATATAGAATTCGCATATACGCAATATAGAATATGCACACACACAATATAGAATATGCATACACGCAATATAGAATACACATACATGGAATACTGAATACACATACACTCAATATAGAATACACATACACGCAATATAGAATTCACATACACGCAATATAGTATACGCATACACGCAATATAGAATACGCATACACGCAAAATAGAAAATGCATACACGCAAAATAGAATACGTATACACGCAAAATAGAATATGCACACACACAATATAGAATATGCATACACGCAATATACACGCAATATAGAATACACATACATGGAATACAGAATACACATTCACTCAATACAGAATACACATACACGCAATACAGAATACACATACACGCAATATAGAATTCACATACATGCAATATAGAATACGCATACACGCAAAATAGAATATGCATACACACAATATAGAATACGCATACACACAAAATAGAAAACACATACACACAATATAGAATAAACATACATGCAATATAGATTACGCATACACGCAATATAGAATAAACATACACATACACGCAATATACACGCAATATAGTCTATGCATACACACAATATAGAATACGCATAAACGCAATATAAAATACGCATACACGCAATATAAAATACACATACACGCAATATAGAATACTCATACACACAATATAGAAAACTAATACACACAATACACAAGCAAAATAGAATAAACGTACACGCAATATAGAATACGCACACACACAATATAGAACATGCATACACACAATATACAAGCAATATAGAATACACATACATGCAATATAGAATACACATAAACGCAATATAGAATACAAATACATGCAATATAGAAAACGCATACACGCAATTTAGAATACTCATACACGCAATGTAGAATACACATACACACAATATAGAAAACTAATACACACAATATACAAGCAATATAGAATACACATACACGCAATATAGAATACACATTCACGCAATATTGAATACCCATACATGCAATATAAAATGTGCATACACGCAATATAGAAAACGCAAACATGCAATATAGAATACGCTTACACGCAATATAAAATACACATACACACAATATAGAAAACTAATACACGCAATATACACGCAATATAAAATACACATACACGCAATATAGAATATGCATACACGCAATATAGAATACACATTCACGCAATATAGAATACGCATACACGCAAATTAGAATATGCATACATGCAATATGGAAAACGCATACACGCAATATAGAATACGCATACACGCAATATAGAATACACATTCACGCAATATAGAATACGCATACACGCAAATTAGAATACGCATACACGCAATATAGAAAATGCATACACGCAGTATAGAATACTCATACACGCAATGTAGAATACACATACACACAATATAGAAAACTAATACACACAATATATAAGCAATATAGAATACACATACACGCAATATAGAATACACATTCACGCAATATTGAATACCCATACATGCAATACAAAATGTGCATACACGCAATATAGAAAACGCAAACACGCAATATAGAATTCGCATATACGCAATATAGAATATGCACACACACAATATAGAATATGCATACACGCAATATACACGCAATATAGAATACACATACATGGAATACTGAATACACATACACTCAATATAGAATACACATACACGCAATATAGAATACACATACACGCAATGTAGTATACTCATACACGCAATATAGAATACGTATACGAGCAAAATAGAATACGCATACACGCAATATAGAATATGCATACACGCAATATAGAATACGCATACACGCAACATAGAATACACATTCACGCAATATAGAATACGCATACACGCAATATAGAAAATGCATACAAGCAATATTGAATACCCATACATGCAATATAAAATGTGCATACACGCAATATAGAAAATGCATACACGCAATATTGAATACCCATACATGCAATATAAAATGTGCATACACGCAATATAGAAAACGCAAACACGCAATATAGAATTAGCATATGCAATATAGAAAATGCAAACACGCAATATAGAATTTGCATATACGCAATATAGAATACACATACAATATAGAAAACTAATACACACAATATACAAGCAATATAGAATACACATACACGCAATATAGAATATGCACACACACAATACAGAATATGCATACACACAATATACACGCAATATAGAATACACATACATGGAATACAGAATACACATACACTCAATATAGAATACACATACAAGCAATATACAATACACATACACGCAATATAGAATTCACATACATGCAATATAGAATACGCATACATGCAAAATAGAATATGCATACACACAATATAGAATACGCATACACACAAAATAGAAAACACATACACACAATACAGAATAAACATACATGCAATATAGATTACGCATACACGCAATATACACGCAATATAGTATATGCATACACACAATATAGAATACGCATACACGTAATATAGAATACGTATACACGCAATATAAAATACACATACACGCAATATAGAAAACGCATACACGCAATATAGAACATGAATACACACAGTATACAAGCAATATAGAATACTCATACACACAATATAGAAAACTAAAACACACAATACACAAGCAATATAGAATACACATACATGCAATATAGAATATACATACACGCAATATAGTATACACATACATGCAATATAAAATGTGCATACACGCAATAAGGAAAACGCATAGACGCAATATAGAAAACGCATACACACAATATAAAATACACATACACACAATATAGAAAACTAATACACGCAATATACACGCAATATAAAATACACATACACGCAATATAGAATATGCATACATGCAATATAGAAAACGCATACACGCAATATAGAATAAGAATACACGCAATATAGAATACACATTCACGCAATATAGAATACGCATACACGCAATATAGAATACTCATACACGCAATGTAGAATACACATACACACAATATAGAAAACTAATACACACAATATACAAGCAATATAGAATACACATACACGCAATATAGAATACACATTCACGCAATATTGAATACCCATACATGCAATATAAAATGTGCATACACGCAATATAGAAAACGCAAACACGCAATATAGAATACGCTTACACGCAATATAAAATACACATACACACAATATAGAAAACTAATACACGCAATATACACGCAATATAAAATAAAAATACATGCAATATAGAATATGCATACATGCAATACAGAAAACGCATACACGCAATATAGAATACGCATACACGCAATATAGAATACACATTCACGCAATATAGAATACGCATGCACGCAAATTAGAATACGCATACACGCAATATAGAAAACGCATACACGCAATTTAGAATACTCATACACGCAATGTAGAATACACATACAATATAGAATACACATTCACGCAATATTGAATACCCATACATGCAATATAAAATGTGCATACACGCAATATAGAAAACGCAAACACGCAATATAGAATACGCATACACTCAATATAAAATACACATACACACAATATAGAAAACTAATACACGCAATATAAAATACACGCAATATAGAATATGCATACATGCAATATAGAAAACGCATACACGCAATATAGAATACGTATAAACGCATTATAGAATACACTATCACGCAATATAGAATATGCATACACGCAAATTAGAATACGCATACACGCAATATAGAAAACGCATACACGCAATATAGAATACTCATACACGCAATGTAGAATACACATACACACAATATATAAAACTAATACACACAATATACAAGCGATATAGAATACACATACACGCAAAATAGAATACACATTCACGCAATATTGAATACCCATACATGCAATATAAAATGTGCATACACGCAATATAGAAAACGCAAACACGCAATATAGAATACGCTTACACACAATATAAAATACACATTCACGCAATATAGAAAATTAATACACTCAATATACAAGCATTATAAAATACACATACACGCAATATAGAATATGCATACACGCAATATAGAATACACATTCACGCAATATAGAATACGCATATACGCAAATTAGAATATGCATACATGCAATATAGAAAACGCATACACGCAATATAGAATACGCATACACGCAATATAGAATACACATTCACGCAATATAGAATACGCATACACGCAAATTAGAATACGCATACACGCAATATAGAAAACGAATACACGCAATATAAAATACTCATACACGCAATGTAGAATACACATACACACAATATAGAAAACTAATACACACAATATACAAGCAATATAGAATACACATACACGCAATATAGAATACACATTCACGCAATATTGAATACCCATACATGCAATACAAAATGTGCATACAAGCAATATAGAAAACGCAAACAAGCAATATAGAATTCGCATATACGCAATATAGAATATGCACACACACAATATAGAATATGCATACACTCAATATAGAATACACATACATGGAATACTGAATACACATACACTCAATATAGAATACACATACACGCAATATAGAATACACATACACGCAATATAGTATACGCATACACGCAATATAGAATACGCATACACGCAAAATAGAAAATGCATACACGCAAAATAGAATACGTATACACGCAAAATAGAATACGCGTACACGCAATATAGAATATGCATACACGCAATATAGAAAATGCATACACGCAATATTGAATACCCATACATGCAATATAAAATGTGCATACACGCAATATAGAAAATGCATACACGCAATATTGAATACCCATACATGCAATATAAAATGTGCATACACGCAATATAGAAAACGCAAACACGCAATATAGAATACGCATACACTCAATATAAAATACACATACACACAATATAGAAAATTAATACACGCAATATAAAATACACGCAATATAGAATAGAATACTCATACACGCAATATAGAATACACATACACGCAATATAGAAAATGCATAAACGCAATATAGAATGCGCATACACGCAATATAGAAAACGCATGCACGCAAAATAGAATACACATACACACAATATAGAATACACATACATGCAATATAGAATACGCATACACGCAAAATAGAACACGCATACACACAATATAGAATACGCATACACACAATATAGAATAAACATACACGTAATATAGAATACGCATACACAAAATATACACACAATATAGAATATGCATACCTGCAATATAGAATATGCATACACACAATATAGAAAACACATACACACAATATAGAATAACCATACATGCAATATAGAATACACATACACGCATTATAGAATACTCAAACACGCAATATAGAATATGCATACACGCAATATAGAATATGCATACACGCAATATACACGCAATATATAATATGCATACACACAATATAAAAAACATACACACAATATAGAATACACATACACGCAATATACAATACACATACACGCAATATAGAATACGCATACATGCAATATACATGCAATATAGAATACACATATATGCAATATAGAATATACATACACGCAATATAGAAAACACATTCACGCAATTTAGAATACACATACACGCAATATAGAAAACGCATACACGCAATAAAAAATGTGCATTAACGCAATATAGAAAACGCATACACGCAATATAGAAAACGCATACACGCAATATAAAATGTGCATACACGCAATATAGAAAACTCATACCCTCAATATAGAATACGCATACACGCAACATAAAATACACATAGAGGCCATATAGAAAACGCATACACGCAATATAGAATACGCATACACGCAATATAAAATACACATACACGCAATATAGAAAACGCATACACGCAATATAGAATACTCATACACACAATATAGAAAACTAATTCACACAATATACAAGCAATATAGAATACACATACACACAATATAGAATATGCATACTCGCAATATACACGCAATATAGAATACACATTCATGCAATATAGAATATGCATACACGCAATATAGAATACGCATACATGCAATATACACGCAATATAGAATATGCATACACACAATATAGAATACGCAAACACACAATATAGAAAACATACACACAATATAGAACACATACACGCAATATAGAATACACATAAATGCAATATACACGCAATATAGAATACGCATACACGCAATATAGAAAACACATACTCGCAATATACAATACAGATACATGCAATACAGAATACGCATACACACAATATAGAAAACGCATACACGCAAAATAGAATATGCATACACGCAATATAGAATAAACATATATGCAATATTAAATACGCATACACTCAAAATAGAATCCGCATACACACAATATAGAATATGCATACACACAATATAGAAAACACATACACGCAATATACACGCAATTTAGAATACACATACACGCAATATACAAGCAATATAGAATATGCATACATGCAATAAAGAATACGCATACATGCAATATAGAATACGCATACACGCAATATACACGCAATATAGAATACACATACTTGCAATACAGAATACACATACACACAATATAGAAAACGCATACACGCAATATAGAATACCCATACATGCAATATAAAATGTGCATACACGCAATATAGAAAACGCAAACACGCAATATAGAATACACATACATGCAATATAGAATACACATACACGCAATATACAATACACATACATGCAATATAAAATGTGCATACACACAATATAGAAAACGCATAGATGCAATATAGAATACGCATACACGCAATATAAAATACACATACACACAATATAGAAAACTAATACACGCAATATACACGCAATATAGAATACGCATACACGCAATATAGAATACGCATACATGCAATATACACGCAATATAGAATGCGCATACACGCAATATACTCATTATATGCAATATACAATACACATACACGCAATATACACGCAATATAGAATACGCATTCATGCAATATACACGCAATATAGAATGCACATACATGCAATATACAAGCAATATAGAATATGCATACATGCAATAAAGAATACGCTTACACGCAACATAGAATACGCATACACGCAATATAGAATGCACATTCATGCAATATAGAATACGCATACACGCAATATAGAATACACATTCACGCAATATAAAATACACATACACACAATATAGAAAACTAATACACGCAATATACATGCAATATAGAATACGCATACACGCAATATAGAATACACATACACGCAATATAGAATACGCATACACGCAATATACACTCAATATAGAATGCGCATACACGCAATATAGCAATATACTCTTTATATGCAATATACAATATACATACACGCAATATACACGCAATATAGAATACGCATACATGCAATATACACGCAATATAGAATACACATACACTCAATATAGAATACACATACACACAATATAGAATACACATACTCGCAATATACACGCAATATAGAATACACATACACGCAATATACAAGCAATATAGAATATGCATACCTGCATTAAAGAATACGCATACATGCAATATAGAATACACATTCACTTAATATAGAATACCCATACACGCAATATAGAATACGCATACACGCAATATACACGCAATATAGAATACACATACATGCAATACAGAATACACATACACACAATATAGAAAACGCATACACGCAATATAGAATACCAATACATGCAATATAAAATGTGCATACACGCAATATAGAAAACGCAATCACGCAATATTGAATGCGCATATACGCAATATAGAATACACATACACACTATATAGAAAACTAATACACACAATATACAAGCAATATAGAATACACATTCACGCAATATAGAATACGCACACACACAATATTGAATATGCATACACGCAATATACACGCAATATAGAATACACATACATGCAATATAGAATACACATATACGCAATATAGAATACACATACACGCAATATAGAATACACATACATGCAATATAAAATGTGCATACACGCAATATAGAAAACGAATAGACGCAATATAGAATATGCATACACGCAATAGAAAATACACATACACAATATAGAAAACTAATACACGCAATATACACGCAATATAGAATACGCATACACGCAATATAGAATACGCATACATGCAATATACATGCAATATAGAATGCGCATACACGCAATATACTCTTTATATGCAATATACAATACACATACACGTAATATACACGCAATATAGAATACGCATACATGCAATATACACGCAATATAGAATACACATACATGCAATATACAAGCAATATAGAATATGCATACATGCAATAAAGGATACACATTCACGCAATATAGAATACACATACACGCAATATAGAATACACATTCACGCAATATAGAATACGCATACATGCAATACAGAATACACATACACACACTATAGAAAACGCATACACGCAATATAGAATACCCATACATGCATTATAAAATGTGCATACACGCAATATAGAAAACGCAAACACGCAATATAGAATACGCATATACGCAATATAGAAAACTAATACACACACAATATACAAGCAATATAGAATACACATACACGCAATATAGAATATGCACACACACAATATAGAATATGCATACACGTTATATACACTCAATATAGAATACACATACATGGAATATAGAATACACATACACGCAGTATAGAATACACATACACGCAATATAGTATACACATACAAGCAATATAGAATACACATACACGCAATATAGAATACACATACATGCAATATAGAAAACACATACACGTAGTATAGAATACAGATACACGCAATACAGAATACGCATACACGCAATATAGAAAATGCATACACGCAAAATAGAATATGCATACACGCAATATAGAATACACATACATGCAATATTAAATACGCATACACTCAAAATAGAATATGCATACACACATTATAGAATACGCATACATACAATATAGAATACACATACACGCAATATAGAATACACATACACGCAATATACATGCAATATAGTATACGCATACACACAATATAGAAAACATACACACAATATAGAATTCAAATACACGCAATATATAATACACATACACGCAATATACACACAATATAGAATATGCATACATGCAAAATAGAATACGCATACACACAATATAGAAAACATACACACAATATAGAATTCAAATACACGCAATATATAATACACATACACGCAATATACACACAATATAGAATATGCATACATGCAAAATAGAATACGTATACACGCAATATAGAATACACATTCAAGCAATATAGAATACACATACACGCAATATAGAATACACATTCACGCAATATAGAATACGCATACATGCAATACAGAATACACATACACACAATATAGTAAACGCATACACGCAATATAGAATACCCATACATGCAATATAAAATGTGCATACACGCAATATAGAAAACGCAAACACGCAATATAGAATACGCATATACGCAATATAGAAAACTAATACACACACAATATACAAGCAATATAGAATACACATACACGCAATATAGAATATGCACACACACAATATAGAATATGCATACACGTTATATACACGCAATATAGAATACACATACATGGAATATAGAATACACATACACGCAATATAGAATACACATTCACGCAATATAGAATACGCATACATGCAATACAGAATACACATACACACAATATAGAAAACGCATACACGCAATATAGAATACCCATACATGCATTATAAAATGTGCATACACGCAATATAGAAAACGCAAACACGCAATATAGAATACGCATATACGCAATATAGAAAACTAATACACACACAATATACAAGCAATATAGAATACACATACACGCAATATAGAATATGCACACACACAATATAGAATATGCATACACGTTATATACACGCAATATAGAATACACATACATGGAATATAGAATACACATACACGCAATATAGAAAACGCATACACGCAATATAGAATACGCATACACGCAATATAGAATACACATTCACGCAATATAGAATACGCATACACGCAAATTAGAATACGCATACACGCAATATAGAAAACGCATACACGCAATATAAAATACTCATACACGCAATGTAGAATACACATACACACAATATAGAAAACTAATACACACAATATACAAGCAATATAGAATACACATACACGCAATATAGAATACACATTCACGCAATATTGAATATGCACACACACAATATAGAATATGCATACACGCAATATAGAATACACATACATGGAATACTGAATACACATACACTCAATATAGAATACACATACACGCAATATAGAATTCACATACACGCAATATAGTATACGCATACACGCAATATAGAATACGCATACACGCAAAATAGAAAATGCATACACGCAAAATAGAATACGTATACACTCAAAATAGAATACGCATACACGCAATATAGAATATGCATACACGCAATAAAGAAAATGCATACACGCAATATTGAATACCCATACATGCAATATAAAATGTGCATACACGCAATATAGAAAATGCATACACGCAATATTGAATACCCATACATGCAATATAAAATGTGCATACACGCAATATAGAAAACGCAAACACGCAATATAGAATTAGCATACACGCAATATAGAATACACATACACACAATATAGAAAACTAATACACACAATATACAAGCAATATAGAATACACATACACGCAATATAGAATATGCACACACACAATATAGAATATGCATACACGCAATATACACGCAATATAGAATACACATACATGGAATACAGAATACACATTCACTCAATACAGAATACACATACACGCAATACAGAATACACATACACGCAATATAGAATTCACATACATGCAATATAGAATACGCATACACGCAAAATAGAATATGCATACACACAATATAGAATACGCATACACACAAAATAGAAAACACATACACACAATATAGAATAAACATACATGCAATATAGATTACGCATACACGCAATATAGAATAAACATACACATACACGCAATATACACGCAATATAGTCTATGCATACACACAATATAGAATACGCATAAACGCAATATAAAATACGCATACACGCAATATAAAATACACATACACGCAATATAGAATACTCATACACACAATATAGAAAACTAATACACACAATACACAAGCAAAATAGAATAAACGTACACGCAATATAGAATACGCACACACACAATATAGAACATGCATACACACAATATACAAGCAATATAGAATACACATACATGCAATATAGAATACACATAAACGCAATATAGAATACACATACATGCAATATAGAAAACGCATACACGCAATTTAGAATACGCTTACACGCAATATAAAATACACATACACACAATATAGAAAAATAATACACGCAATATACATTCAATATAAAATACACATACAAGCAATATAGAATATGCATACACGCAATATAGAATACACATTCACGCAATATAGAATACGCATACACGCACATTAGAATATGCATACATGCAATATGGAAAACGCATGCACGCAATATAGAATACGCATACACGCAATATAGAATATGCATACACGCAATATAGAATACGCATACACTCAACATAGAATACACATTCACGCAATATAGAATACGCATACACGCAATATAGAAAATGCATACAAGCAATATTGAATACCCATACATGCAATATAAAATGTGCATACACGCAATATAGAAAATGCATACACGCAATATTGAATACCCATACATGCAATATAAAATGTGCATACACGCAATATAGAAAACGCAAACACGCAATATAGAATTAGCATATGCAATATAGAAAATGCAAACACGCAATATAGAATTTGCATATACGCAATATAGAATACACATACAATATAGAAAACTAATACACACAATATACAAGCAATATAGAATACACATACACGCAATACAGAATACACATACACGCAATATAGAATTCACATACATGCAATATAGAATACGCATAAACGCAATATAAAATACGCATACACGCAATATAAAATACACATACACGCAATATAGAAAACGCATACACGCAATATAGAATACTCATACACACAATATAGAAAACTAATACACACAATACACAAGCAAAAAAGAATAAACACACGCAATATAGAATATGCATACACACAATATACAAGCAATATAGAATACAAATACATGCAATATAGAATACACATAAACGCAATATAGAATACACATACATGCAATACAAAATGTGCATACACGCAATAAGGAAAACGCATAGACGCAATATAGAATACGCATACACGCAATATAAAATACACATACACACAATATAGAAAACTAATACACGCAATATACACGCAATATAAAATACACATACACGCAATATAGAATATGCATACATGCAATATAGAAAATGCATACACGCAATATAGAATACGCATACACGCAATATAGAATACACATTCAATCAATATAGAATACGCATACACGCAAAATAGAATACGCATACACGCAATATAGAAAACGCATACACGCAATATAGAATACTCATACACGCAATGTAGAATACACATACACACAATATACAAAACTAATACACACAATATACAAGCAATATAGAATACACATACAAGCAAAATAGAATACACATTCACGCAATATTGAATACCCATACATGCAATATAAAATGTGCATACACGCAATATAGAAAACGCAAACACGCAATATAGAATACACTTACACACAATATAAAATACACGTACACACAATATAGAAAATTAATACACTCAATATACACGCATTATAAAATACACATACATGCAGTATAGAATATGCATACACGCAATATAGAATACACATTCACGCAATATAGAATACGCATACACGCAATATAGAATACACATACACACAATATAGAAAACTAATACACACAATATACAAGCAATATAAAATACACATACACGCAGTATAGAATACACATTCACGCAATATTGAATACCCATACATGCAATACAAAATGTGCATACAAGCAATATAGAAAACGCAAACACGCAATATAGAATTCGCATATACGCAATATAGAATATGCACACACACAATATAGAATATGCATACACGCAATATAGAATACACATACATGGAATACTGAATACACATACACTCAATATAGAATACACATACACGCAATATAGAATACACATACACGCAATATAGTATACGCATACACGCAATATAGAATACGCATACACGCAAAATAGAAAATGCATACACGCAAAATAGAATACGTATACACGCAAAATAGAATACGCATACACGCAATATAGAATATGCATACACGCAATATAGAAAATGCATACACGCAATATTGAATACCCATACATGCAATATAAAATGTGCATACACGCAATATAGAAAATGCATACACGCAATATTGAATACCCATACATGCAATATAAAATGTGCATACACGCAATATAGAAAACGCAAACACGCAATATAGAATTAGCATACACGCAATATAGAATACACATACACACAATATACAAGCAATATAGAATACACATACACGCAATATAGAATATGCACACACAAAATATAGAATATGCATACATGCAATATACACGCAATATAGAATACACATACATGGAATACAGAATACACATTCACTCAATATAGAATACACATACACGCAATACAGAATACACATACACGCAATATAGAATTCACATACATGCAATATAGAATACGCATACACGCAAAATAGAATATGCATACACACAATATAGAATACGCATACACACAAAATAGAAAACACATACACACAATATAGAATAAACATACATGCAATATAGATTACGCATACACGCAATATAGAATACACATACACGCAATATACACGCAATATAGTATATGCATACACACAATATAGAATACGCATAAACGCAATATAAAATACGCATACACGCAATATAAAATACACATACACGCAATATAGAAAACGCATACACGCAATATAGAATACTCATACACACAATATAGAAAACTAATACACACAATACACAAGAAAAATAGAATAAACACACGCAATATAGAATACTCACACACACAATATAGAACATGCATACACACAATATACAAGCAATATAGAATACAAATACATGCAATATAGAATACACATAAACGCAATATAGAATACACATACATGCAATACAAAATGTGCATACACACAATAAGGAAAACGCATAGACGCAATATAGAATACGCATACACGCAATATAAAATACACATACACACAATATAGAAAACTAATACACGCAATATACACGCAATATAAAATACACATACACGCAATATAGAATATGCATACATGCAATATAGAAAATGCATACACGCAATATAGAATACGCATACACGCAAAATAGAATACGCATACACGCAATATAAAATACTCATACACGCAATATAGAATACACATACACACAATATAGAAAACTAATACACACAATATACAAGCAATATAGAATACACATACACGCAATATAGAATACACATTCACGCAATATTGAATACCCATACATACAATATAAAATGTGCATACATGCAATATAGAAAACGCAAACACGCAATGTAGAATTAGCATACATGCAATATAGAAAATGCAAACACGCAATATAGAATTTACATATACGCAATATAGAATACACATACACACAATATAGAAAACTAATACACACAATATACAAGCAATATAGAATACGCATACACGCAATATAAAATACACATACACACAATATAGAAAACTAATACACGCAATATACACGCAATATAAAATACACATACACGCAATATAGAATATGCATACATGCAATATAGAAAACGCATACATGCAATAAAGAGTACGAATACACGCAATATAGAATACACATTCACGCAATATAGAATACGCATACACGCAATATAGAATACTCATACACGCAATGTAGAATACACATACACACAATATAGAAAACTAATACACACAATATACAAGCAATATAGAATACACATACACGCAATATAGAATACACATTCACGCAATATTGAATACCCATACATGCAATATAAAATGTGCATACACGCAATATAGAAAACGCAAACACGCTTTATAGAATACGCTTACACGCAATATAAAATACACATACACACAATATAGAAAACTAATACACGCAATATACACGCAATATAAAATAAAAATACATGCAATATAGAATATGCATACATGCAATACAGAAAACGCATACACGCAATATAGAATACGCATACACGCAATATAGAATACACATTCACGCAATATAGAATACGAATGCACGCAAATTAGAATACGCATACACGCAATATAGAAAACGCATACACGCAATTTAGAATACTCATACACGCAATGTAGAATACACATACACACAATATAGAATACACATTCACGCAATATTGAATACCAAATCTCCCAATCAAATATAAAACACCCCTCCTCATCTCTCTAACTATCGCCAAGAAAGTAATTTTGCAAAACTGGAAGTCCAAAAACTGTATACATATCAATCACTGGTCTAATCTTCTAACAGAGTACATCACATTAGAAAAAATAACATACACCAACAAGAATATTATATCTACATTTCTTGATATCTGGAAACCATTCCTAACTCATCTTCATATAAATTAATAACCTGGAACCGGACCAACGCATTCCCCCAACCACACGTTTACGGACAAATAATGCATAATCTCTGAGTATTACTGTACAGTACTACAATTATTCAGTATAGATGTCCTTTGTATATGTATATATGTAGGTATATGTATCTATTTGTATGTATGTGTGTGTATGCATAATTGTATATGTGTATAGATGTATGTATGCGTGTGTATTTATATATGTATATATGGGTATGTATGTATATATGCGTGTGTATGTATGCGCGCATGTATATGTGTGTGTATGTATGTATGTATATATGTATATGTATAATGCTCGATAAGCTGTACTTTTATTTTATGTTAAATTTACATACTATTGCTATTTATTTTTATTTAAGATGGTGGTAGTAGGAATGATAATATTGGTATTATTATTATTATTATTATAGAATTAGTTTTCCCTTCCTCTCTCTTTCTATATAAATGACAATGCAGAAAATATTACGTATAAATAAGTATACAATTTTATTTAATATATAAATGGTCTGGGTCGGGCAGCTGTTCTAGGTGCTGTTGGTGGGTGCAACTGGCATATCCTGTTGGCATAATCATTACAGACTCAGGGATTGGACTGACTAGCCCTTCCCTTTCATTGCCTCTGGCCAGATCCCTCCCTCATGGTAAAGAATTGTATTGAGTTGATACCTGGGTTGGATGTGATGTCTCTGGCTGGGGAGCTAACCAGTGCACACCATGCTCAAAGCCATGGAAGAAAATAAATAAATAAATAAATAAAATAGGGCCATCAACCCATAACATTAGATTATGTCAGGTCACAAACAGACTAAGAGAGCTTGGTTTGGAGGTGCCTGTTAGGGTGCCCCGGCGTACTTTTTAAAGAAAACCTCAATGGAGCCTAGAAACTTGACTACGGGAGCTGGGTGTCGCTGGCGGTGTTGAGGGGGAATCGGATTATTGAATCAAGGGGGGGGGGGGGGGTTGTCTGTTGGTTGTGCTCACTGGCAGTAGTTGTGGATCAGCCCCCCGACCTAGAGTTCAGAGCAGGTACGGCATTATTGACTGATCTAAATGTATTTTTTATTAGTACTAGTGTTATTATTATTATAGATTGCTAGAGCTAATGCTCCTAGTATTGTCATGAATTATCATTATAGATATTATCATTGATACTATCACCACTAATATTAATATATTGCTGTTGTTGTTGTGATTGTTGGTGTGATTGTTTGTTGTTGTTTTTTTTGTTTTGTTTTTTGTTTTGTTTTTTGTTTTCTTTTTCTTCTCTTCTCTCTTCTGTACTGTATATGTGTTTCACTACCTTGTATGTGTTACTCCTTTGTTCATTTCCAATAAAAAAAAAAAAAAAAAAAAAAAAAATATTGAATACCCATACATGCAATATAAAATGTGCATACACGCAATATAGAAAACACAAACACGCAATATAGAATACGCATACACTCAATATAAAATACACATACACACAATATAGAAAACTAATACACGCAATATAAAATACACGCAATATAGAATATGCATACATGCAATATAGAAAACGCATACACGCAAAATAGAATACGTATAAACGCAATATAGAATACACAATCACGCAATATAGAATATGCATACACGCAAATTAGAATACGCATACACGTAATATAGAAAACGCATACACGCAATATAGAATACTCATACACGCAATGTAGAAAACACATACACACAATACAGAAAACTAATACACACAATATACAAGCAATATAGAATAGACATACACGCAATATAGAATACACATTCACGCAATATTGAATACCCATATATGCAATATAAAATGTGCATACACGCAATATAGAAAACGCAAACACGCAATATAGAATACGCTTACACGCAATATAAAATACACATACACACAATATAGAAAACTAATACACGCAATATACATGCAATATAAAATACAAATACACGCAATATAGAATATGCATACATGCAATATAGAAAACGCATACACGCAATATAGAATACGAATACACGCAATATAGAATACACATTCACGCAATATAGAATACGCATACACGCAAATTAGAATACGCATACACGCAATATAGAAAACGCATACACGCAATATAGAATACTCATACACGCAATGTAGAATACACATACACACAATATATAAAACTAATACACACAATATACAAGCGATATAGAATACACATACACGCAAAATAGAATACACATTCACGCAATATTGAATACCCATACATGCAATATAAAATGTGCATACACGCAAAATAGAAAACGCAAACACGCAATATAGAATACGCTTACACACAATATAAAATACACGTACACACATTATAGAAAATTAATACACTCAATATACACGCATTATAAAATACACATACACGCAATATAGAATATGCATACACGCAATATAGAATACACATTCACGCAATATAGAATACGCATACACGCAAATTAGAATATGCATACATGCAATATAGAAAACGCATACACGCAATATAGAATACGCATACACGCAATATAGAATACACATTCACGCAATATAGAATACGCATACACGCAAATTAGAATACGCATACACGCAATATAGAAAATGCATACACGCAATATAAAATACTCATACACGCAATGTAGAATACACATACACACAATATAGAAAACTAATACACACAATATACAAGCAATATAGAATACACATACACGCAATATAGAATACACATTCACGCAATATTGAATACCCATACATGCAATACAAAATGTGCATACAAGCAATATAGAAAACGCAAACACGCAATATAGAATTCGCATATACGCAATATAGAATATGCACACACACAATATAGAATATGCATACACGCAATATAGAATACACATACATGGAATACTGAATACACATACACTCAATATAGAATACACATACACGCAATATAGAATTCACATACACGCAATATAGTATACGCATACACGCAATATAGAATACGCATACACGCAAAATAGAAAATGCATACACGCAAAATAGAATACGTATACACGCAAAATAGAATATGCACACACACAATATAGAATATGCATACACGCAATATACACGCAATATAGAATACACATACATGGAATACAGAATACACATTCACTCAATACAGAATACACATACACGCAATACAGAATACACATACACGCAATATAGAATTCACATACATGCAATATAGAATACGCATACACGCAAAATAGAATATGCATACACACAATATAGAATACGCATACACACAAAATAGAAAACACATACACACAATATAGAATAAACATACATGCAATATAGATTACGCATACACGCAATATAGAATAAACATACACATACACGCAATATACACGCAATATAGTCTATGCATACACACAATATAGAATACGCATAAACGCAATATAAAATACGCATACACGCAATATAAAATACACATACACGCAATATAGAATACTCATACACACAATATAGAAAACTAATACACACAATACACAAGCAAAATAGAATAAACGTACACGCAATATAGAATACGCACACACACAATATAGAACATGCATACACACAATATACAAGCAATATAGAATACACATACATGCAATATAGAATACACATAAACGCAATATAGAATACAAATACATGCAATATAGAAAACGCATACACGCAATTTAGAATACTCATACACGCAATGTAGAATACACATACACACAATATAGAAAACTAATACACACAATATACAAGCAATATAGAATACACATACACGCAATATAGAATACACATTCACGCAATATTGAATACCCATACATGCAATATAAAATGTGCATACACGCAATATAGAAAACGCAAACATGCAATATAGAATACGCTTACACGCAATATAAAATACACATACACACAATATAGAAAACTAATACACGCAATATACACGCAATATAAAATACACATACACGCAATATAGAATATGCATACACGCAATATAGAATACACATTCACGCAATATAGAATACGCATACACGCAAATTAGAATATGCATACATGCAATATGGAAAACGCATACACGCAATATAGAATACGCATACACGCAATATAGAATACACATTCACGCAATATAGAATACGCATACACGCAAATTAGAATACGCATACACGCAATATAGAAAATGCATACACGCAGTATAGAATACTCATACACGCAATGTAGAATACACATACACACAATATAGAAAACTAATACACACAATATATAAGCAATATAGAATACACATACACGCAATATAGAATACACATTCACGCAATATTGAATACCCATACATGCAATACAAAATGTGCATACACGCAATATAGAAAACGCAAACACGCAATATAGAATTCGCATATACGCAATATAGAATATGCACACACACAATATAGAATATGCATACACGCAATATACACGCAATATAGAATACACATACATGGAATACTGAATACACATACACTCAATATAGAATACACATACACGCAATATAGAATACACATACACGCAATGTAGTATACTCATACACGCAATATAGAATACGTATACGAGCAAAATAGAATACGCATACACGCAATATAGAATATGCATACACGCAATATAGAATACGCATACACGCAACATAGAATACACATTCACGCAATATAGAATACGCATACACGCAATATAGAAAATGCATACAAGCAATATTGAATACCCATACATGCAATATAAAATGTGCATACACGCAATATAGAAAATGCATACACGCAATATTGAATACCCATTCATGCAATATAAAATGTGCATACACGCAATATAGAAAACGCAAACACGCAATATAGAATTAGCATATGCAATATAGAAAATGCAAACACGCAATATAGAATTTGCATATACGCAATATAGAATACACATACAATATAGAAAACTAATACACACAATATACAAGCAATATAGAATACACATACACGCAATATAGAATATGCACACACACAATACAGAATATGCATACACACAATATACACGCAATATAGAATACACATACATGGAATACAGAATACACATACACTCAATATAGAATACACATACAAGCAATATACAATACACATACACGCAATATAGAATTCACATACATGCAATATAGAATACGCATACATGCAAAATAGAATATGCATACACACAATATAGAATACGCATACACACAAAATAGAAAACACATACACACAATACAGAATAAACATACATGCAATATAGATTACGCATACACGCAATATACACGCAATATAGTATATGCATACACACAATATAGAATACGCATACACGTAATATAGAATACGTATACACGCAATATAAAATACACATACACGCAATATAGAAAACGCATACACGCAATATAGAACATGAATACACACAGTATACAAGCAATATAGAATACTCATACACACAATATAGAAAACTAATACACACAATACACAAGCAATATAGAATACACATACATGCAATATAGAATATACATACACGCAATATAGTATACACATACATGCAATATAAAATGTGCATACACGCAATAAGGAAAACGCATAGACGCAATATAGAAAACGCATACACGCAATATAAAATACACATACACACAATATAGAAAACTAATACACGCAATATACACGCAATATAAAATACACATACACGCAATATAGAATATGCATACATGCAATATAGAAAACGCATACACGCAATATAGAATAAGAATACACGCAATATAGAATACACATTCACGCAATATAGAATACGCATACACGCAATATAGAATACTCATACACGCAATGTAGAATACACATACACACAATATAGAAAACTAATACACACAATATACAAGCAATATAGAATACACATACACGCAATATAGAATACACATTCACGCAATATTGAATACCCATACATGCAATATAAAATGTGCATACACGCAATATAGAAAACGCAAACACGCAATATAGAATACGCTTATACGCAATATAAAATACACATACACACAATATAGAAAACTAATACACGCAATATACACGCAATATAAAATAAAAATACATGCAATATAGAATATGCATACATGCAATACAGAAAACGCATACACGCAATATAGAATACGCATACACGCAATATAGAATACACATTCACGCAATATAGAATACGCATGCACGCAAATTAGAATACGCATACACGCAATATAGAAAACGCATACACGCAATTTAGAATACTCATACACGCAATGTAGAATACACATACAATATAGAATACACATTCACGCAATATTGAATACCCATACATGCAATATAAAATGTGCATACACGCAATATAGAAAACGCAAACACGCAATATAGAATACGCATACACTCAATATAAAATACACATACACACAATATAGAAAACTAATACACGCAATATAAAATACACGCAATATAGAATATGCATACATGCAATATAGAAAACGCATACACGCAATATAGAATACGTATAAACGCATTATAGAATACACTATCACGCAATATAGAATATGCATACACGCAAATTAGAATACGCATACACGCAATATAGAAAACGCATACACGCAATATAGAATACTCATACACGCAATGTAGAATACACATACACACAATATATAAAACTAATACACACAATATACAAGCGATATAGAATACACATACACGCAAAATAGAATACACATTCACGCAATATTGAATACCCATACATGCAATATAAAATGTGCATACACGCAATATAGAAAACGCAAACACGCAATATAGAATACGCTTACACACAATATAAAATACACATTCACGCAATATAGAAAATTAATACTCAATATTCAAGCATTATAAAATACACATACACGCAATATAGAATATGCATACACGCAATATAGAATACACATTCACGCAATATAGAATACGCATATACGCAAATTAGAATATGCATACATGCAATATAGAAAACGCATACACGCAATATAGAATACGCATACACGCAATATAGAATACACATTCACGCAATATAGAATACGCATACACGCAAATTAGAATACGCATACACGCAATATAGAAAACGAATACACGCAATATAAAATACTCATACACGCAATGTAGAATACACATACACACAATATAGAAAACTAATACACACAATATACAAGCAATATAGAATACACATACACGCAATATAGAATACACATTCACGCAATATTGAATACCCATACATGCAATACAAAATGTGCATACAAGCAATATAGAAAACGCAAACAAGCAATATAGAATTCGCATATACGCAATATAGAATATGCACACACACAATATAGAATATGCATACACTCAATATAGAATACACATACATGGAATACTGAATACACATACACTCAATATAGAATACACATACACGCAATATAGAATACACATTCACGCAATATTGAATACCCATACATGCAATACAAAATGTGCATACAAGCAATATAGAAAACGCAAACAAGCAATATAGAATTCGCATATACGCATTATAGAATATGCACACACACAATATAGAATATGCATACACGCAATATACATGCAATTTAGAATACACATACATGGAATACTGAATACACATACACACAATATAGAATACACATTCACGCAATATTGAATACCCATACATGCAATATAAAATGTGCATACACGCAATATAGAAAACGCAAACACGCAATATAGAATACGCATACACGCAATATAAAATACACATACACACAATATAGAAAACTAATACACGCAATATACACGCAATATAGAATACGCATACACGCAATATAGAATACGCATACATGCAATATACACGCAATATAGAATGCGCATACACGCAATATACTCTTTATATGCAATATACAATACACATACACGCAATATACACGCAATATAGAATACGCATTCATGCAATATACACGCAATATAGAATGCACATACATGCAATATACAAGCAATATAGAATATGCATACATGCAATAAAGAATACGCTTACACGCAACATAGAATACGCATACACGCAATATAGAATGCACATTCATGCAATATAGAATACGCATACACGCAATATAGAATACACATTCACGCAATATAAAATACACATACACACAATATAGAAAACTAATACACGCAATATACATGCAATATAGAATACGCATACACGCAATATAGAATACACATACACGCAATATAGAATACGCATACACGCAATATAGAATACACATTCACGCAATATAGAATACGCATACACGCAAATTAGAATACGCATACACGCAATATAGAAAACGCATACACGCAATATAAAATACTCATACACGCAATGTAGAATACACATACACACAATATAGAAAACTAATACACACAATATACAAGCAATATAGAATACACATACATGCAATATAGAATACACATTCACGCAATATTGAATACCCATACATGCAATACAAAATGTGCATACAAGCAATATAGAAAACGCAAACACGCAATATAGAATTCGCATATACGCAATATAGAATATGCACACACACATTATAGAATATGCATACACGCAATATAGAATACACATACATGGAATACTGAATACACATACACTCAATATAGAATACACATACACGCAATATAGAATACACATACACGCAATATAGTATACGCATACACGCAATATAGAATACGCATACACGCAAAATAGAAAATGCATACACGCAAAATAGAATACGTATACACGCAAAATAGAATACGCATACACGCAATATAGAATATGCATACACGCAATAAAGAAAATGCATACACGCAATATTGAATACCCATACATGCAATATAAAATGTGCATACACGCAATATAGAAAACGCAAACACGCAATATAGAATTAGCATACACGCAATATAGAATACACATACACACAATATAGAAAACTAATACACACAATATACAAGCAATATAGAATACACATACACGCAATATAGAATATGCACACACACAATATAGAATATGCATACACGCAATATACACGCAATATAGAATACACATACATGGAATACAGAATACACATTCACTCAATATAGAATACACATACACGCAATACAGAATACACATACACGCAATATAGAATTCACATACATGCAATATAGAATATGCATACACGCAAAATAGAATATGCATACACACAATATAGAATACGCATACACACAAAATAGAAAACACATACACACAATATAGAATAAACATACATGCAATATAGATTACGCATACACGCAATATAGAATACACATACACGCAATATACACGCAATATAGTATATGCATACACACAATATAGAATACGCATAAACGCAATATAAAATACGCATACACGCAATATAAAATACACATACACGCAATATAGAAAACGCATACACGCAATATAGAATACTCATACACACAATATATAAAACTAATACACACAATACACAAGCAAAATAGAATAAACATACACGCAATATAGAATACGCACACACACAATATAGAACATGCATATACACAATATACAAGCAATATAGAATACACATACATGCAATATAGAATACACATAAACGCAATATAGAATACACATACATGCAATACAAAATGTGCATACACGCAATAAGGAAAACGCATAGACGCAATATAGAATACGCATACACGCAATATAAAATACACATACACACAATATAGAAAACTAATACACGCAATATACACGCAATATAAAATACAAATACACGCAATATAGAATATACATACATGCAATATAGAAAATGCATACACGCAATATAGAATACGCATACACGCAATATAGAATACACATTCAATCAATATAGAATACGCATACACGCAAAATAGAATACGCATAAACGCAATATAGAAAACGCATACACGCAATGTAGAATACACATACACACAATATAGAAAACTAATACACACAATATACAAGCAATATAGAATACACATACACGCAATATAGAATATGCACACACACAATAAAGAATATGCATACACACAATATACACGCAATATAGAATACACATACATGGAATACAGAATACACATACACTCAATATAGAATACACATACACGCAATATAGAATACACATACACGCAATATAGAATTCACATACATGCAATATAGAATACGCATACACGCAAAATAGAAAACAAATACACGCAATATAGAATACACATTCACGCAATATTGAATACCCATACATGCAATACAAAATGTGCATACACGCAATATAGAAAACGCAAACACGCAATATAGAATTCGCATATACGCATTATAGAATATGCACACACACAATATAGAATATGCATACACGCAATATACATGCAATTTAGAATACACATACATGGAATACTGAATACACATACACACAATATAGAATACACATTCACGCAATATTGAATACCCATACATGCAATATAAAATGTGCATACACGCAATATAGAAAACGCAAACACGCAATATAGAATACGCATACACTCAATATAAAATACACATACACACAATATAGAAAATTAATACACGCAATATAAAATACACGCAATATAGAATAGAATACTCATACACGCAATATAGAATACACATACACGCAATATAGAAAATGCATAAACGCAATATAGAATGCGCATACACGCAATATAGAAAACGCATGCACGCAAAATAGAATACACATACACACAATATAGAATACACATACATGCAATATAGAATACGCATACACGTAAAATAGAACACGCATACACACAATATAGAATACGCATACACACAATATAGAATACACATACACGTAATATAGAATACGCATACACAAAATATACACACAATATAGAATATGCATACCTGCAATATAGAATATGCATACACACAATATAGAAAACACATACACACAATATAGAATAACCATACATGCAATATAGAATACACATACACGCATTATAGAATACTCAAACACGCAATATAGAATATGCATACACGCAATATAGAATATGCATACACGCAATATACACGCAATATATAATATGCATACACACAATATAAAAAACATACACACAATATAGAATACACATACACGCAATATACAATACACATACACGCAATATAGAATACGCATACATGCAATATACATGCAATATAGAATACACATATATGCAATATAGAATATACATACACGCAATATAGAAAACACATTCACGCAATTTAGAATACACATACACGCAATATAGAAAACGCATACACGCAATAAAAAATGTGCATTAACGCAATATAGAAAACGCATACACGCAATATAGAAAACGCATACACGCAATATAAAATGTGCATACACGCAATATAGAAAACTCATACCCTCAATATAGAATACGCATACACGCAACATAAAATACACATAGAGGCCATATAGAAAACGCATACACGCTATATAGAATACGCATACACGCAATATAAAATACACATACACGCAATATAGAAAACGCATACACGCAATATAGAATACTCATACACACAATATAGAAAACTAATTCACACAATATACAAGCAATATAGAATACACATACACACAATATAGAATATGCATACTCGCAATATACACGCAATATAGAATACACATTCATGCAATATAGAATATGCATACACGCAATATAGAATACGCATACATGCAATATACACGCAATATAGAATATGCATACACACAATATAGAATACGCAAACACACAATATAGAAAACATACACACAATATAGAACACATACACGCAATATAGAATACACATAAATGCAATATACACGCAATATAGAATACGCATACACGCAATATAGAAAACACATACTCGCAATATACAATACAGATACATGCAATACAGAATACGCATACACACAATATAGAAAACGCATACACGCAAAATAGAATATGCATACACGCAATATAGAATAAACATATATGCAATATTAAATACGCATACACTCAAAATAGAATCCGCATACACACAATATAGAATATGCATACACACAATATAGAAAACACATACACGCAATATACACGCAATTTAGAATACACATACACGCAATATACAAGCAATATAGAATATGCATACATGCAATAAAGAATACGCATACATGCAATATAGAATACGCATACACGCAATATACACGCAATATAGAATACACATACTTGCAATACAGAATACACATACACACAATATAGAAAACGCATACACGCAATATAGAATACCCATACATGCAATATAAAATGTGCATACACGCAATATAGAAAACGCAAACACGCAATATAGAATACACATACATGCAATATAGAATACACATACACGCAATATACAATACACATACATGCAATATAAAATGTGCATACACACAATATAGAAAACGCATAGATGCAATATAGAATACGCATACACGCAATATAAAATACACACACACAATATAGAAAACTAATACACGCAATATACACGCAATATAGAATACGCATACACGCAATATAGAATACGCATACATGCAATATACACGCAAAATAGAATGCGCATACACGCAATATACTCTTTATATGCAATATACAATACACATACACGCAATATACACGCAATATAGAATACGCATTCATGCAATATACACGCAATATAGAATGCACATACATGCAATATACAAGCAATATAGAATATGCATACATGCAATAAAGAATACGCTTACACGCAACATAGAATACGCATACACGCAATATAGAATGCACATTCATGCAATATAGAATACGCATACACGCAATATAGAATACACATTCACGCAATATAAAATACACATACACACAATATAGAAAACTAATACACGCAATATACATGCAATATAGAATACGCATACACGCAATATAGAATACACATACACGCAATATAGAATACGCATACACGCAATATACACTCAATATAGAATGCGCATACACGCAATATAGCAATATACTCTTTATATGCAATATACAATATACATACACGCAATATACACGCAATATAGAATACGCATACATGCAATATACACGCAATATAGAATACACATACACTCAATATAGAATACACATACACACAATATAGAATACACATACTCGCAATATACACGCAATATAGAATACACATACACGCAATATACAAGCAATATAGAATATGCATACCTGCATTAAAGAATACGCATACATGCAATATAGAATACACATTCACTTAATATAGAATACCCATACACGCAATATAGAATACGCATACACGCAATATACACGCAATATAGAATACACATACATGCAATACAGAATACACATACACACAATATAGAAAACGCATACACGCAATATAGAATACCAATACATGCAATATAAAATGTGCATACACGCAATATAGAAAACGCAATCACGCAATATTGAATGCGCATATACGCAATATAGAATACACATACACACAATATAGAAAACTAATACACACAATATACAAGCAATATAGAATACACATTCACGCAATATAGAATACGCACACACACAATATTGAATATGCATACACGCAATATACACGCAATATAGAATACACATACATGCAATATAGAATACACATATACGCAATATAGAATACACATACACGCAATATAGAATACACATACATGCAATATAAAATGTGCATACACGCAATATAGAAAACGAATAGACGCAATATAGAATATGCATACACGCAACAGAAAATACACATACACAATATAGAAAACTAATACACGCAATATACACGCAATATAGAATACGCATACACGCAATATAGAATACACATACATGCAATATACATGCAATATAGAATGCGCATACACGCAATATACTCTTTATATGCAATATACAATACACATACACGTAATATACACGCAATATAGAATACGCATACATGCAATATACACGCAATATAGAATACACATACATGCAATATACAAGCAATATAGAATATGCATACATGCAATAAAGGATACACATTCACGCAATATAGAATACACATACACGCAATATAGAATACACATTCACGCAATATAGAATACGCATACATGCAATACAGAATACACATACACACAATATAGAAAACGCATACACGCAATATAGAATACCCATACATGCATTATAAAATGTGCATACACGCAATATAGAAAACGCAAACACGCAATATAGAATACGCATATACGCAATATAGAAAACTAATACACACACAATATACAAGCAATATAGAATACACATACACGCAATATAGAATATGCACACACACAATATAGAATATGCATACACGTTATATACACGCAATATAGAATACACATACATGGAATATAGAATACACATACACGCAGTATAGAATACACATACACGCAATATAGTATACACATACAAGCAATATAGAATACACATACACGCAATATAGAATACACATACATGCAATATAGAAAACACATACACGTAGTATAGAATACAGATACACGCAATACAGAATACGCATACACGCAATATAGAAAATGCATACACGCAAAATAGAATATGCATACACGCAATATAGAATACACATACATGCAATATTAAATACGCATACACTCAAAATAGAATATGCATACACACAATATAGAATACGCATACATACAATATAGAATACACATACACGCAATATAGAATACACATACACGCAATATACATGCAATATAGTATACGCATACACACAATATAGAAAACATACACACAATATAGAATTCAAATACACGCAATATATAATACACATACACGCAATATACACACAATATAGAATATGCATACATGCAAAATAGAATACGCATACACACAATATAGAAAACATACACACAATATAGAATTCAAATACACGCAATATATAATACACATACACGCAATATACACACAATATAGAATATGCATACATGCAAAATAGAATACGTATACACGCAATATAGAATACACATTCACGCAATATAGAATACACATACACGCAATATAGAATACACATTCACGCAATATAGAATACGCATACATGCAATACAGAATACACATACACACAATATAGTAAACGCATACACGCAATATAGAATACCCATACATGCAATATAAAATGTGCATACACGCAATATAGAAAACGCAAACACGCAATATAGAATACGCATATACGCAATATAGAAAACTAATACACACACAATATACAAGCAATATAGAATACACATACACGCAATATAGAATATGCACACACACAATATAGAATATGCATACACGTTATATACACGCAATATAGAATACACATACATGGAATATAGAATACACATACACGCAATATAGAATACACATTCACGCAATATAGAATACGCATACATGCAATACAGAATACACATACACACAATATAGAAAACGCATACACGCAATATAGAATACCCATACATGCATTATAAAATGTGCATACACGCAATATAGAAAACGCAAACACGCAATATAGAATACGCATATACGCAATATAGAAAACTAATACACACACAATATACAAGCAATATAGAATACACATACACGCAATATAGAATATGCACACACACAATATAGAATATGCATACACGTTATATACACGCAATATAGAATACACATACATGGAATATAGAATACACATACACGCAATATAGAATACACATACACGCAATATAGTATACGCATACAAGCAATATAGAATACACATACACGCAATATAGAATACACATACATGCAATATAGAAAACACATACACGTAGTATAGAATACAGATACACGCAATACAGAATACGCATACACGCAATATAGAAAATGCATACACGCAAAATAGAATATGCATACACGCAATATAGAATACACATACATGCAATATTAAATACGCATACACTCAAAATAGAATATGCATACACACAATATAGAATACGCATACATACAATATAGAATACACATACACGCAATATAGAATACACATACACGCAATATACATGCAATATAGTATACGCATACACACAATATAGAAAACATACACACAATATAGAATTCAAATACACGCAATATATAATACACATACACGCAATATACACACAATATAGAATATGCATACATGCAAAATAGAATACGCATACACAATATAGAAAACATACACACAATATAGAATTCAAATACACGCAATATATAATACACATACACGCAATATACACACAATATAGAATATGCATACATGCAAAATAGAATACGTATACACGCAATATAGAATACACATTCACGCAATATAGAATACACATACACGCAATATAGAATACACATTCACGCAATATAGAATACGCATACATGCAATACAGAATACACATACACACAATATAGTAAACGCATACACGCAATATAGAATACCCATACATGCAATATAAAATGTGCATACACGCAATATAGAAAACGCAAACACGCAATATAGAATACGCATATACGCAATATAGAAAACTAATACACACACAATATACAAGCAATATAGAATACACATACACGCAATATAGAATATGCACACACACAATATAGAATATGCATACACGTTATATACACGCAATATAGAATACACATACATGGAATATAGAATACACATACACGCAATATAGAATACACATACACGCAATATAGAATACGCATACAAGCAATATAGAATACACATACACGCAATATAGAATACACATACACGCAATATACACGCAATATAGAATATGCTTACATGCAATATAGAAAACACATACACGTAATATAGAATACAGATACACGCAATACAGAATACGCATACACGCAATATAGAAAATGCATACACGCAAAATAGAATATGCATACACGCAATATAGAATACACATACATGCAATATTAAATACGCATACACTCAAAATAGAATATGCATACACACAATATAGAATACGCATACATACAATATAGAATACACATACACGCAATATAGAATACACATACACGCAATATACATGCAATATAGTATACGCATACACACAATATAGAAAACATACACACAATATAGAATTCAAATACACGCAATATATAATACACATACACGCAATATACACACAATATAGAATATGCATACATGCAAAATAGAATACGCATACACGCAATATACAATACACATACACGCAATATACACGCAATATAGAATACAAATACATGCAATAAAGAATACTCATACACGCATTATAGAATACTCATACACGCAATATAGAATACACATACACACAATATACAAAACTAATACACACAATATACAAGCAATATAGAATACACATACATGCAATATAGAGTACACATACACGCAATATAGAAAACGCATAAACGCAATATAGAATACACATACACACAATATAGAAAACACATACACTCAAAATAGAATACACATACACGCAATATAGAATAAACATACACGCAATATAGAATACGCATACATGCAATATAGAATACGCATACATGCAATATACACGCAATATAGAATACGCATACACGCAATATAGAATACGCATACACGCAATATAGAAAACACATACAATATAGAATACTCTTTACATGCAATATAGAATAAGCATACACGCAATATAGAATACACATACATGCAAAATAGAATACACATTCACACAATATAGTATATGCATACACGCAATATAGAATACCCATACACGCAATATAGAATACACATACACGCAAAATAGAATACACATACATGCAATATAAAATACGCATACACACAAAATAGAATACACATACCTGCAATATAAAATACGCAGACACGCAATATAGAATACGCATACACACAATATAGAATATGCATACATGCAATATACACGCAATATAGAATACACATACATGCAATATAGAATACACATACACGCAATCTAGAATACACATACATGCAATATAGAATACCCATACATGCAATATAAAATGCGCATACACGCAATATAGAAAACGCGTACACGCAATATAGAATACGCATACACGCAATATAAAATACACATACAGACAATATAGAAAACGTCTCGGTTACATATATAACCCCTAATACACTAGGGGTCTCTCTTGAGCGCCGAATATGCCTCTGATCTATGAAAAAAGGCCAATGAGAGCTGGCGAACAGTATTTTCATACCCCGCCCCCGTATACGGATATAAAGGCGAGTGAAATATGCGCGTTCATTCAGGATTTTTCTGAGGAGCTGTGAGTGTTCCGGGCACCTCAGCGGCTCGGCTCAGCGACGTGGCCGGGAAGACACGACGTATCGTTCCCTCCATAAGGGAATGGAGGATACATATGTAACCGAGATGTTCCCCGTCTGTCGCACACTTCAACGTCGTGTCGAAGAAGCGACACTAGGGGTATACTTCAAATCACGCCATGCGCTGAGCCGTGTACGTGTGCTGCTGACACAGAAACGTTCAGGTATTTCACATGCAAAAGTGACCAACTGTGTTCAGGCTGCACGTACTCTTCCCCAATGCCCCGAAAAAGTCATCGGGATCCTTTTGGTTATCCTAGAGGGGAACAAGGCGACGCTTCCAACTAAGGAACAGGCCAAGCCTGGCCGGGCCTTTTTTCTCTCTATGTTTTCTCAGCTTAGAGCAAGAGCAGCCGGGGCCCTTACTGCATCGTAGGAAGGGGGTCTTACCTGAGTTCCTATTCTTTCAGGGGGAAAAGACCCTGCGGAGGCCACACCTGCCCAAAAGGGGAGGTATAGGTGGTAAAATACATCACATGGCCTCTTCAGTCACATGTAGAAAGAATGGCGCGGTGGTAGATCCAGCCTCGAGGAGGGGGGAGTTGCTACAACACGGTGAGCGGAGGGCAGCGAAGGACAGCCTAAGGGAGACGCGGGTCAGTTCGTGAGGTGACCGTACCACAGAAGTACACACAGGAGGAGTCCGCGTTGGAGCCCTGATCTGTGGAGCACCTATTCCAGTAGGGGTTGCCTGGGGTACCCGTGTGGGGGGGGGGGGGGGGGGTGGGGGGGGGGGGCGTGTAGGGGCACGGCCTGGGTGTGATAGGCCAACTGAATGGCGTCCACGACCCAGTGGGACAGCCTCTGTTTGGAGACAGTTTTCCCTTTCTGCTGTCCGCCAAAGCAGACAAAGTGCTGCTCAGAGCGTCTGAAGCTCTGGGTGCGTTCCAGGTAGGCACGCAAAGCACGTACCGGACACAGCAGTGAGGGGGCTGGGTCTGCCTCCTCCCGGGGCAGCGCTTGCAGGTTCACTGCCTGATCTCTGAAGGGCGTGTTAGGAACCTTGGGCACATAGCTCGGTCGAGGTCTTAGGATCACATATGTGTCTGCCGGACCAAACTCCAGGCAAGTGTCGTTAGTAGAGAACGCTTGCAGGTCCCCGACCCTCTTGATGGAGGTGAGCGTGATCAGGAGGGCTGTCTTCAGGGAGAGGGCCTTGAGCTCGACTCAATCAAGTGGCTCAAATGGGGGTCTCTGAAGGCCCGAGAGGACCACTGAGAGATCCCCCTGAGGGAAACAGGTTAGGCCTGGGAGGATGTAGTCTGCGGGCGCCTTTCAGGAACCTGATAATCAAGTCGTGCTTACCAAGGGACTTGCCATCTACTGCGTCGTGGTGGGCTGCGATAGCAGCTACATACACCTTCAAGGTGGAGGGGTACAGCCTCCCCTCCAGTCTCTCCTGCACGAATAGAAGCACTGACCGAACTGCACATCTCTGTGGGTCTTCGGCTCGGGAAGAACACCAATTCGCGAACAAACGGCACTTTAGTACGTAGAGTTGCCTGGTTGAGGGAGCTCTGGCTTGATTGATCGTATCTACGACAGCAGGTGGTAGATTTACTAGATCTTCCGCATCCCATCCAGGGGCTAGACGTGGAGATTCCAGATGTCTGAGTGCAGATGCCAGAGGGTGCCCCATCCCTGAGAAAGAGGTCCTTCCTCAGGGGGATTTTCCAGGGAGGGGCTGTCACGAGGAGCGTGAGTTCCGAAAACCAGGTGCGAGTGGGCCAGTAAGAGGCCACCAAGGTGACCTGTTCCCCGTCCTCCCTGATCTTGCACAGCACCGATGCAAGAAGGCTCACTAGGGGAAATGCCTACTTGCGCAGCCCCCGGGGCCAGCTGTGTGGGGCCAGCGCATCTGTCCCGAGGGGAGCGCCCATCAGGGAATACCAGAACGGGCAATGGGAGTTGTCCTGGGAGGCAAAGAGGTCTACCTGTGCCTTGCTGAATTGGTCCCAAATGAGCTGGACCACCTGGGGGTGGAGCCTCCACTCTCCGCTGGGCGAAACCTGTCACGTCAGCGCATGTCGTGTTGCGGTTGCCAGGGATGTGAGTGGCGAGCAGCAACCTGAGTCACGGCTGACTCCAGAGGAGGAGATGGCGGGCGAGTTGTGACATATGACGAGAGTGCACACCGCCCTGGCGATTTATGTACGCTACCGTTGTGGTGCTGTATGAGTAAATCAGAACGTGCTTGTCTCGGATTAGTGGAATAAACCTCCGTAGAGCAAGGATAACAGCCATCAACTCTAGGCAATTGATGTGCCAACGCTGCCTGGGACCTTCTCAGGTGCCAGCGGCAGCGTGCCCGTTGCACACGTTTTCAGGGCTTCGTCATCAAAACCGGTGTGGATGGCAACAGCGGAGAAGAAATGGGAGAACTCCCGAATTGTTAGATCTGCCTGGCTTAGTTGAGTGAAGTATGCCGCTAGATCCATTTAGGATCAGTTGTTCTGTAACGAGGCAGACGAGGGATGAGGATCTAAGTGCAGCGTTTAATGAAAAAACAAAAGATGAAACAGATAAATCAGAATATAAATGAAAACCCAGGAACAAATAAAACAACCATGATGAGAAAACAAGAACAGGAACAAGGTCAGGGTCAGGGTCAAAACATGGTAGGTTTGAATACATACAACAACTGACAACGAATGATCAAACAACAGGGCTTAAATACACAAAGGATGACAATGAAAGACAGATGGCAGTGATGAGAGCAGGGAATTATGGGAAGTGTAGTCCATGGGGAGCAGATCACAGAGGAGAAACAGGCCAGACAACAGTGGATCGTGACACATACATACTATATAGAATACACATACACGCAATATAGAATACGCATACACACAATATAGAAAACTAATACATGCAATATAGAATACACACACAATATGGAATACACATACACGCAATATAGAATACGCATACACGCAATATAGAAAATGCATTAAAAGAAGATAAAACTATAATGTCTATACTGTCTTAGAGTCATCATTGTTTATTTTGATAAAATATGATTGTGAATTGTGTTTAAAAATAATGTGCATCATATTAATAATAATTGTATTAATAACCCCAGTGAACAGCTGAAGGCGACTGTGGCAAGGAACACAAAACTACATAAGATGTTGATTAATGGAGAAAAATAACATTGGGAGAAACTAGACTCACTGTGGGGGCCAGTTCCCCTCTGACTAACCCCACCATAACCCTAAACCAGACTCACTGTGGGGGCCAGTTCCCCTCTGACTAACCCCACCCTAATCCTAAACCAGACTCACTGTGGGGACCAGTTCCCCTCTGACTAACCCCACCAGAACCCTAAACCAGACTCACTGTGGGGGCCAGTTCCCCTCTGACTAACCCCACCATAACTCTAAACCAGACTCACTGTGGGGGACAGTTCCCCTCTGACTAACCCCACCATAACCCTAAACCAGACTCACTGTGGGGGGCAGTCCCCCTCTGACTAACCCCACCATAACACTAAACCAGACTCACTGTGGGGGCCAGTTCCCCTCTGGCAAACATCATGAATATAATGTAAACATTACTTATGTATAGTTAAAGTCATGGTTTAAAATTATTAAACTAAGTGTTAAGGGTCAGTGTTTAAACATCGATTTTGTTTGAACTGTAAGATTAATGACCAATGTCTTTGAAGTCCATCCTGGATTAACTGCAGAAGTTCACATAGATGCAATTGTCCTTGTTAATTGACTGATGAAGGATTTTGTTGGCAATTGTTAGTCTATGTATTACATTTCAAGATCGTAGTCCATCAATAGACCAAGGTGATGCAGAGATCAGTGAGGTGCATCACAGTTCAACCTGAATTCCATCATAATAGACTGAAGTGATGTCTGGCTGGCACTGGCTGCATTTATTTATCACACAGAGAAACGTAGCAGAGGAGTCCAACATGAAGCAGAAATGGAATTGGATCCAGCCAGTTCTGGTGACCTAAGGATAGGAGTCCCGAGGTTGAGACAGGGAAAAAATTTAAATAATATTAGCATAGATGCCATTCAATTTATTCTTATTAATACATGATCAATGTTTCTGGTTCCGGCAGACCAAACTAAAGCAGCCTAAATGTGGGATGGAGTAAAAATTAGGTGTATGTTTGGCTAAATAGATGAGTCTTTAGTCTAGACTTAAAGTGAGGGAGTGTGTCTGCATCTTGAACATAGTTAGGGAGATTATTCCATAGTTTAGGATCCAAATACCAATTTTGATATTCTAGGAACTATTAACAGGCCAGAATTTTGTGATCGTAATGAGCGTGATGGAATATAGCATGGTAGGTCACTTAAGTACTGTGGAGCTAGACCATTCAAAGCTTTGTATGTAGTTAACAGAATTTTTAAATGAATCCAAAATTTATCAGGTAACCAATGTGACGATGAAAAAATTGAGCTAATAAGATCATATAACTTGGTTCTCGTTAGTACTCTGGCTGCTGCATTTTGAACCAACTGAAGTTTATTTATTGATCTTACTGGACATCCTCCCAGTAATGCATTACAATAATCTAGTCTTGAGGTCATGAACGCATGAATTAGTTTTTCTGCATCAGCGACAGAGAGCATGTGCCTTAATTTAGCAATATTTCTTAGGTTAAGAATGCTGTTCCACAAACATTGGTAATTTGATTTTCAAAGGACAGATTGGTATCAATTATAACACCTAAGTTCTTCACTGTTGAAGATGATGTAACAGTACATCCATCGAGAGTGAAATTACATTTTTGCATCTTATTTTTGAGGTTTTTGGTCCAATAATTAGTACCTCTGTTTTGTCAGAATGGAGTAGAAGGAAATCTGTTATTTCATTGATACACTCTGCTAATTTGGAGAATTGTGAAATATCATCAGGTTTTGAAGAAATATAAAGTTGTGTATCGTCGGCATAGCAGTGGAAACTTATTCCATGATTCCTGATAATATCTCCCAGGGGAAGCATATACAAGGAGAAAAGCAGAGGCCCTAAAACTGATACCTTACTTTTATTTGGTTTGACAATTCCTCATTTACATAGACAAAGTGGTAGCAGTCAGCTAAATAGGACCTAAACCATGCTAATGTAAGTATACAAATGCCAACATAATTCTCTAGCCTATTCAAGAGAATGTCGTGATCTATCGTGTCGAATGCAGCACTAAGATCTAAAAGCACTAGAAGAGAAATGCAGCCACGATAAGATGATAGGAGCAAGTCATTTGTAACTCTGATAAATGCAGTCTCTGTACTGTGATGAGGCCTAAATTCTGACAGAAATATATACTATTTCTCTGTAGAAATTAACATATTTGGGAGGATAATTTTCTAGTATTTTCGACACAAATGGGAGATTTGAAATCGGTCTATAATTAGCCAGTTCTCCAGGATCATGTTGTGGCTTCTTAATAAGCGGTTTGATAACTGCCATTTTAAAGATTCTTGGGACATGTCCTAAGGGAAGCGAGGAGTTAATAATATTAAGAAGTGGTTCTGAAATTACAAGAAATACCTCTTTTAAGAGCTTAGTTGGTATAGGATCTAACAAACATGGTGTGGCTTTTGATGTTTCGATAAGTTTTGTTAGCTCTTCATGAACAATGACAGTGAAGGATTGAAATTGCAGGTAAGGAAAATTATGAGACACTGTTTTCTGAGGTGCTATGACAGATGATTGCATAATTCCAATTTTTATTTCTGATTATTACAATTTTATCTGTAAAGAAATTCATGAAGTCATTACTCTTGTGCTGCGACATAATATCTGGTTCTGTTGAGGCTTTATTCCTAACCAATTTAATCACAGTACTGAATAAACATCTAGGATTGTTGTGGTTATTTTCTATGAGTTTGCTAAAATATGTTGACCTGGCAGCTTTTAGTGCCTGTCTGTAGCTACAGACACTATCCTTCCATGCCCCACGAAATACTTCTAATTTTCTAATACTTCTATAAAAGTTTATATAATATATACAGTATGTTGTATAGTGTCATATTGAAATTCAGCTGTCGGTTTATAGTCAGTTGCCAGTGTGTTGTTAAGAGAAAATATAATTTATGACAGTCCAGTGTGAGATCAATAAAGTGCAGTGCTGATGTATGTTGATCGTGATCTATCAAGAGTTCAAAAGTCTGATTGCTTAGGGGAAGAAGCTGTCATGTAGTCGGCTGGTGGAGGTCCTGATGCTGCGATACCGCCTGCCTGATGGAAGCAGTGAGAACAGACCATGACTCGGGTGGCTGGAGTCTCTGATGATCCTCCGAGCTTTTTTCACACAGTGCCTGGTATATATGTCCTGGAGGGAGGGAAGCTCACCTCCGATGATGTGTCTGGCAGTTTGCACCACCCTTTGCAGGGCTTTGCAGTTGAGGGCGGTGCTGTTGTACTTTTGTTTGTGTAACCTCATTTTGTCTGGTTTATCTAGATTTATTTATACATTTTAATTAAATACAACAATTTAAATGAATATTCCAGCATTTAAAAATATGTGTTCCAGTGAGATGCTTACAATGGAAGTCAATGGGGTTTAATCCATAAACATTAAACTACTCACTGTTTCAAAAGACATAAACAATATCAAATCACTTTATTGTCACACTACTGTGTACACGAGTGCAACAGTAGGTGAAAGTCTTGTGTGCAGTTCCAGTAACACAATATGTGTTAACATGGTTGCAGTGTGATAAAATTACTTACTAACCACATGTGGATAGATATAGACAATTTTACAACTATGTTGTCATGATGATACAATATCAACAAACCCTAAAATGACAGTTAATATTATTATTTAAACAACTATACAGCTCAAATAATCACAAGTTCAACAGAAAAATGTATGTAAGTGCTTTTATATTTTTATTATTTATCCCCTTTTCTCCCCAATTTGGAATCTCAATTCCCACTACTTTACTAAGTATACTACTTGTCTATTTGTCCTCGTGGTGGCGCAGTTAATCGCCTCAATCCGACAATTGTTAGTTGCCTCTGCTTCTGAGACCATCAATCCGTGCATCTTATCACGTGACTAGTTGTGCATGACACCGCGGAGACACACACACACACACACACACACACACTTAAACACACACATACACACACACTCACACAAAGTGAATGAGCAGCTCTCACTGTCACACTGTCTGAAATGACTGTGACAAAGCAGGCAGATCATGTCTGATATTGTCACATGGGCTGGAAAATTAAAAAGCCAATTACTGGAGCGACTTGGGGGTCAGCTCATCTGCATATCAAAAGACCTCCTCTGGCTATTTTCTTCAGATGATATTCGTTAACAGCTCACTTTGCCCGGGCTGTGACCGCAGAGCACTTAGAGTGTAATAAGTGCTTTCCAGCCCCGACCCGCTGCAAATCTTTCCTTCAACCTACGGGTCATTATCAAACTGTCATTTTGATCCCTTTTCTGTTCCGGAGAGCCGCACAAAGGTCTCACAGACCCAGAATTAATTTTGAAATCTGATGACACAAGATATGGCATCAGAGAAGTAGAAAGAGATATGAAAAAACTGGTTATTTGTTCTAATGGCACAATAATAAGATTTAAACTTATTCTGTCCAGAAATACCACATTTGAGCTTCAATTTGTCTTTTTTGGCATTTTGGCAAAACTGAAAAATAACTATTGCAAAATCTGGCACGATATCTCTCCGTTACACACATTTAATGAATTCTTGTAGAGTGGGGGAAGAGAAAGAGAGGAATGAGCGGCCAAACTTTAATGGTGTTCCTGTCTTTACATTAATGTCTAATGTTTGTGATAAGAGAGAACACACCACATACATCCAGCTCTTCATTTGAAAGGGTTTCCACCTTATTCTCACTCTACATCGATGTATACATTTGTTTATCACAGCACTGTTGGGTGCGATAGCTCACTGTCACTGTTTTAATCTGGTTTAGTTTTGAAATGTTTGACCTGAATGATTGCTAGATGTTGCTTTGCGGTTTGTCAGGGTGGACGTCATATTTATTTGATGGAAATGAAAATTAAGTTGTGAAGGATCGAGATACCTTTTAAAAAGGCACCATGCATTTGAATGTTTCTGAGGTGTGCCGAATCTCTTTTAATTAATATCATACGAGTTCTGAATCTGTAATCATTAAACAAGAATTAGAAAAATGTTGTTTAAAATAGTTATGGATGAAGGTTTTGTGAAGGTTCTTTATGATATAATTTTTACCACCTATGAGTTTTTTGTCTATAAAAAAATGTATTTTCAACATTTTATCAGCTGAATGATTGACACATAGACACAGGAGTACAACTCGTTGTGTCCCTCACAGCCTCATGTACAGTGGGGTACAATTAAATATGGCGTCTAAAGCCCCTGAAGAAGGAAGTGAATGGGTTGTGTTTGCTGCTGTATGTGCCAAAGAGTCCAAATGTGAGCTCTCATTAAATTGCACTTTTTCATCCAATGATTTGGGTTTTTACTTTCATTCAAGCAATTGACAAGTCAGCTCTTTTAGCCCTGTGTCATTTACATTTAATGGCAAGATAATACACATTAGCAGACTATTTTAAATAATAGTCACACAACCTTTTTCCCCAAATGTGCCTTTCCGTGGATTTTTTTTATTTTTTTTTTACTTTTATATTTCAAAGTGCAATAATAGCAAGCACTTCTGTCATAGAAACAATATACATGAGGCGAAAAGAAAAGCAATTTTCAAGCGGTGACTACGGGTGAATAGAACATTAAGTTCTTTTCTCGGGTGCTGGTGGGTATTTTTCTGTCAGTAGATGGTGAATGCTGCGAGTTAAAGACGTGGGAGGTGACAGCTCACCTGTCAGAACTGCCTCAGCCCGTTTAATTCTGCCTAAAATTGGAAATATCCCAGCTGCCGAGAGAGAGCTGGAAATCATTCCGATATGTTCAGGGCATCTATAACGTTCAAACGTATATGCACACGCTGCCTATATTAACAAGCAATGAGGTGGGATAGAGGTGTTGAATGATAAAGAAAGAGAGCTAGACTGAGAGATGTGGGGCGGGTGTCTTTGTCACAATGCTCTTCACTGTTGGGGGTTAAAGAGATTATTAACAAACCAATGCATCCATAAGATACACATCACAAACTGCAGTGCACAAGAGCAAAACATTCAGTATCAGTTATCAACCATCAAAAATACAGAAATCTACCTTTAGTTAACAATTCCAGCCAATTAGGAAGATTTTATTTATCTTGTGGATTACTTTTTTCTTCTTTGGCATATTTACAGATATGAATTGGAAATAAATCAAGAATTTAGGTCAAAATGTAAATTAATGGTTAAGGGAAAGTGTACATTTTAGGCTTTTGTAACTGGTCACCATTTCATTCTCTTTTTTTTTTGTAACATGCGACTTTATATTTTGCAAATACATCTTTATATCCGAGAACTGCAAGTATATATCTCACAATTGCGACTTTATTTCTCATAATTGCTAATTTACATAATTCTTGTAACAGCGACTTTGTCACAATAGCAGCTTTATTTCTTGTAGTTGCGAGTTTATATCTTGCAATAGCAACTTTATTTCTTATAACTGCAAGTTTATTTAATTCTTGTTAATGCAAATGTATAATTTGCAAATAAGACTTTTGCACAAATAGCAGTAGTGAGTTTATATCTTGCAATTGTAACTTTTTTCCTCATTATTGCAAGTTTATATAATTCTTTTAATTGTGAATTTTTATCTTGGAATTGTGACTTTATTTCTCATAATTGCAACTTTATTTCTTGTAACTGCTACTTTAAAATTTTGTAAAAATTCTTCAAACATGATTTATTTACTTGACAAACAAAATGGGAAAATATATTAAGTCTTGTTTTAAGATAAATCGGACAAAATTTAAAAAATCTGACCCTTGGGAACCCCAAACACATCTTTGAGAAAGGGCTAATGGGAATCGGCGAGTGGAATTTGCATGACACTCCCCCGGACATATGGGTATAATAGGAGCTGGCTCGCAATCACTCATTCAGATTTTCTATTCAGAGCCAAGCGGTTGTGCTCAGCAAGCTGAATCCCTCTGTCATTCCATTCACCTCCAAAAAGTTGTTGGATTTACGGCGCATTACATCGGTTTCTCCCCCTTATGCACCAGTTGAGTGCAAAGAATGCCCCGGGCACTTCAGCAGCCTAAAAGAGTATATTGCTTCTGATGGCCAAGATCGCTGCCTCATGTGCTTGGGTGCTGCCCATGTGGAGACAGCGTTTGTGGACAGGTCATGTTCTCACAGCGAGAACATGACCATGGCAACATTGCGGTCACAGCTTTCTTTCATCAGAGGAAAAGCCACCCAAGCGGGTCCCCACCTCGGTCCTTCTACCTACGAGTATGAGGCCGCATCGGTTAGCACTGGAGGCGATTTGGGAAACCCAATGGGAGTCACTCCGCCGGGTAACCCCCCACAGACCCCCCCATTCCCCAGGATGCGATCTCATTCGGGGCTCGCGAAGCGGATGAGCTCTTGATTACAGCATCGAAGAACAGGCTGGTCCACCTTCAGGTGTGGTCGCCCAGTCACAGGCCGATGCAGAGCTGCAAGCTTCAGGTTGGAGTGGAACCCTTCACCCTGCCCTGAATCCTCACGGCTTGACGATTGGTTCCTGGGCTCGGAGCACAGCTCACGGCCACATGGCACAGCTCACGGCCGCCCTGGTCTCTTTCTTCCTGGAGGTGCATGAGGAGCTCACAAGGTTGTGGCTGGCACCTTTTACTGCTAGGACCCGATCTCCAAGCTCCTCTGCTCTCACTACTTTATGGTGGGGCTGCCAGGGGGTACTCTGCGATTCCCCAGGTAGATAAGGCGGTTGCGGTGCACCTGTGCCCACAAAATGCCACCACCTGATGGAACCGACCGAGACTCCCATCCAGGGCCTGTAGGCTTACGTCATCACTGGCAGCTAAGGCTTACAGTGCTGCTGGACATGCCATCTCTGCTCTGCATGCCATGGCTCTCCTGCAGGTGCACCAAGCCAAGGCGCTAAGTGATCTGCACGAAGGTAATTCTTACCCGGGATTGATGCAGGAGCTGCACTCAGAAACCAATTTCATCCTCCGGGCAAAGAAGGTACGGCACGGACTCTCGGGCAGGCAATGTTCAACCTGGTGGTCCAGGAGTGCCACCTATGGATCAACTCCCCCTGCGTGCCCAGTTGTGGCACAAACACTCCCACGCCCAGGTGTTGTGATGGATTATGAGGATGGTTCCCCTCCTCCCTCGTCTCTGACCGGTACTATGGTAGGTACCTGGAGTCAGGTAAGGGCTTAGATGTCCAGCACACCCATGAGTTCGGGTTTTGAGCCCCCTCAAAGTGAGACAGCACCTGCCGGTACGTCTGACACAATTGTTCCCCCTCACCCGGAGCTTGGAGGCAGGGCTTGCACTCTCCAATCCGTTGCGATGGCTGACCAATACTGTCAGACTTGGCTAAGTGATTCAGTTCACCTGATGTCCTCCCCGGTTCAGTGGCATCTGTTTAACCTTAGTAAAGGGCGAGAATGCCACTACCCTGCGTGCAGAGATCGTGACCCTTCTACGGAAGGACGCGATAGAGCCTGCCCCTCCAGCTGAGATGAAGAAGGATTTCTACAGCCTAAAGTCCTACTTCATCATACCAAAGAAAGGTGGTGGGTTGTGGCCAATCTTGGACCTGTAAGTACTGAACCGGGCCTTACACAGACTACCGTACAAGATGCTGATGCAGGAACGGATTTTAGTGAGCATTTGGCATCAAAAATGGTTTGCAGTGGTAGACCTGAAAGACGCATACTTCCACGTTGCGGTTTCACCTTGGCACAGGCCATTTCTGTGGTTTGCCTTCGAAGGCTGGGCATACCAGTACAAGGTCCTCCCCTTTGATCTGTCCCTGTTGCAGAGGCAACCCTTGCCCCTCTAAGGGAAGTGGGCATCTGCATCCCTCATCTGTATCTCTACGACTGGCTAATTCCAGCTCACTCTTGAGACTTGTTGTGTGTGCACTGGGACCTGGTGCTCAGGCACCTCAGCCGGATGGGGCTTGGGGTCAACTTGGAAAAGAGCACACTCTCCTCGGTTCAGAGCATCTCTTTTCTCAAGTTGGAGTTAGTCTCTATGATGTCGAGCCTCAAGACTGAGCACGCACAGTCGGTGCTGAACTTTCTGAAGTCATTCAGGCAGAAGATGGTGGTCCCACTGAAGCAATTTCAGAGGCCTCCTGGGGCATATGGTGTCCTCTCCAGCAGTCACGGCGCTTGTTGATGCATATGAGACCACTTCAGCACTGGCTTCAGACTCGAGTCCGGAGATGGGCATGGTGCCATAGGGTACATTGCATGCTCATCACACCAATCTGCCACTGCTTGTTCAACCCATGGACAGACCTTGGATTTCTGCTGGCAGGGGCTCCCTTAATGCAAGTGTCCAGGCGCGTCGTAGTAATGATAGACGTCTCTGAGCATGGCTGGGGTGCCGTGTGCAAAAGACATGCACCTGCAGGCTCCTGGACAGGGCCACAACTGCATTGGCATATCAACTGCCTCAAGTTGCTGATGGTATTGCTGGCCCCGGGGAGGCTTTGGCCATTGATAAAGGGCAAGCACATGTTGGTCCAGATTGAAGTCTCTCACTGCCCATGCCGTGGTATGCCTTAACTGAGGCTCCCCTCGGCACAGATGCGCTGGCAAACAGCTGGCGGCCCCGAGGGCTGCACAAGTATGCATTCCCCCCAGTGAGCCACTTGCACAGATCTTGTGCTTGGGAGGCACTTAAGGCAGTTTTTAAGGCTCAGATCATACAGTATTCCTCATTCATCAAAAAATACAAAGCACGAGAACTTGCGGAGATGGAAGGAAATATTAAAAGTGCAAAGGCAGAGTTGAAGCGACGTATGTCATCTGATGGTCTCAGAGAACTGACCTGATGGAAATATAGATATAATACTATTTTGTCACGGAGAGTGAAGTTTTGCTTATTCAGGGCAAGACAGTAATACTTTGAGTTGTGGGACAAAGCAGGAAAACTTTTGGCTAGATATATAAAGCAGAGGATGCTCGAGCATTTACATTTACATTTATGCATTTGGCAGACGCTTTTATCCAAAGCGACTTACAGTGCACTTATTACAGGGACAATCCCCCCGGAGCAACCTGGAGTTAAGAGCCTTAATCAAGGACACAATGGTGGTGACTGTGGGGATCGAACCAGTGACCTTCTGATTAACAGTTATGAGCTTTAGCCCACTACGCCACCACCACTCCATAATAAGTTAATAAGTCCCCTTTCTGTTGTCAGACTGGATTGTGAGGGGGGTTAATGCACTCAGTGACCTGTATGAGAGTGGAGTATTAAGATCTTGGTTCACCATATTGGGATTTCCATTTGTATATTTTATAAGTATTTACAGCTGCACCACCTACTCTGCACTGTTTTTGGGAGTGGCACGCACCCCCCAAGTGCGGCAGATACATAGTGGTGATTGCTGCTTTTGGGAAGGTTCATGAGGCATCAGTGTATTACTCCCTGCTAATCCAGAATCTGGGGGATGGAGCTTTAAATTCTTTCAAAAGATTATGGCCGGAAGATTTAAATTTGTATTTGGAGGAGTGAGTGTGGGATAGGATTCTAAAAAATGTCAAGTCTGTATCTAGAGATGCAAGGGTTTGCTTTAAGCAATTTAAGACTTTACATAGATTTTACTGGACCCCCTCAAGATTACATAGGCTTGGTCTTAAAGACACCCACCTGCTGGCTTTGCCATTCAGAAGTTGGAGACACAACTCGTGTCTTTTGAGGGTGTGTTAAGATTCAAGATTTTTGGGTGAGAGTTCAGAGTTATTTATGTGATGTTTTGAGCACTCAAGTTTTACTTTGCCCCACACTTGGGCACCGCGATGGGGCGGTCATAAATTTGGGGGACAATAGTATAAATAATTGGGTTCTGACAAGTGTCATGATTGGCAGACAAGTAATTTTAAGGGGTTGGAAGCCATCATTTCAGGAGTGGTGTGCAGAGATGGGGAGGGTGGCCGCTTTTGAAGAAGGGGTATCTAGAGGATTGGGTAATTTGGATTTGTTTAAGGGAAAGTGGGGTAGTAAAAGAGGGGGTTAAGTATTGATTTGTTTGTAAATATTCTTGCTTTTATTTGTTAATATATGAATCAATAAAAAATGTTAATCTAATAAAAGAATAAAAACAAATATCAGACTACGGTATTCATCTTGGTACTTATTTTCAGGTGCCTTCTAATTTAATGACAAAACAGATCTTTTAATGATGTATGTATGCACATGCAAGCATGTATCTTGACATTGCTTCACAAATGTTCCATATATTTAATCTAGCAAACAATTAAGTTTAAGGTGTCCTCAGATGCTATATTTAATTATGTGTTCCTCAACAAGCATTTGTACAAGCACATTCGCAGGAGTCTTACAACACCTAATCATGAAAAAAATAAAAAATCTGTTTGAAATATTGTCCTAGAAGTGTTTTTACAGGGATCCCCCTTTTACGATCCTGGATAAACTATTCGCCTGTTACTCCAATCGTCAGCGGCATTTAATACTATATGTTTCTGCAAATGCAGGTTTTACATATTACTGTTTACATTATCCGTAAATGTTATATCATCCATAAACCCGTCCTTTGGCCACATTTACTAATGGCTTTAATACCAACCCACTGCAGCCTCAGCATTTTACCATGCTTCCGCTGAAGCTCTTTTCATCTATGCCTCACCGCGGCTGGCCCTGACTTTGCAACTGCATGTCCCTTTCTCTTCTAACTCATATGTACCACCCGGTACCTAACCGCGAATCCTCTCCTCATACAGACCGCGGCGGCCCTGCAATTGGTTCACATGCCTTGATCGCGGCATATTTTTCAGGCGATGCATCTAAGCACCCATGGCTCCGTAACCATGATGTGTTTTTCTGCTTAATCATCCTATATTATGCCACTCATACCAAACAAACCATTACCCACTGTGGCAGGGCGGAGGGTGGGCCGGGCCGTGATTCCACACACTCGGCCCCTAATTAGGCTGATTAAGCCAGAGAGGGATAAAGGTGACCAAATACGGCAGTGCGACAGAGAGAGAGTTACAGGCAGCTGCCCAACCCCTGTGTGTGTTTGTCTTTTGCTTAAGTTTATTATTAAAATATTATTTATAATGTTAAGCCGGTTCTCACCTCCTCCGTTCCATTGAATTGTGTTACACTGCCGTCTCCAGTCACCTTTATTCCACTTTGGCTTAATCAGCCTAAATAGGGGCTGGGTGTGCAGAATCATGGCCTGGCCCCACCCACCGCCCTGCCACACCCACCTTGTTATTGACATTAATCGGGCTGTTTTATTATTTTATTGTTTACTATATGCCCTCCTGTCCAATGCTGTGCTTGACAACTTAGCCCATTCATATCGCTAAGTGAGTTCTCGTTTATATGCAGCATAAACTTTTCACACAAAAACACAGGCTCTTCCTGTTAAATGCTGTGTGGCCCATGCTCGAGGATTCAGCCCATTCATTTCACAAAGGGAGTTATTTTAAAATGCAACTGTAAAGAGTGACAGAGACGTGGGTTCAGAAAACTCTTTCCTTTTAATGGCCACAGTCTCATACAGCACTTTACTACAATAATCACCTTTTTAACACACAATTTCAAACTAAACATAAATAACCACGCTGGGCTGCGGTGTAAATGTAGGTGTCTTTCTCTCTCTCTCTCTCTGTTGGTTCAGTGGCCGCTCTTATGCCGCTCTCCCCATGCTTACTGAAATTAGAGACAGGTGTTAGACATAATTTGGCTCAGGTGCAAGCGCCCTTACCGCTTTCTCTCCCCGGACGGACGCTTGACCACACCCCCGCTGCCACATACCCCCACCGCCCAACTCAGGCCGGGGCGCCATCCGGCCTGCCTACCACTCCCCCCCCATTTCTGGAAAGGAAGTCCGCGACAGCCATCTGCACCCCCGGTCTGTGGACCACCTTGAATTTAAAGGGCTGTAGAGCCAGATACCAACGGGTGATCCGGGCGTTAGTATCCTTCATGCGGTGGAGCCATTGGAGCGGGGCGTGATCTGAGCAGAGAGTGAAAGCCCGCCCCAGCAGGTAATATCGAAGGGTGAGGACCGCCCACTTGATGGCCAGACACTCCTTCTCTACGGTGCTGTACTTCGTTTCCCTTAAGGAGAGCTTCCTACTGATGTACAGCACCGGGCGCTCCTCCCCCTCCACCACCTGCGAGAGTACGGCCCCCAGCCCTCTGTCTGAAGCGTCCGTCTGCAATAGAAAGGGAAGAGAGAAGTTAGGTGCATGTAAAAGCGGCACCCCACAAAGTGCAGCCTTAACCTGCATGAACGCCTGTTGGCACTGCTCCGACCATTGGACCGGATCTGGAGCCCCCTTTTTAGTGAGGTCAGTCAGCGGGCAGGTGACGTCCGAATAATTAGGCACGAACCTCCTATAATAGCCAGCCAGCCCCAGGAACTGCCTCACCCCCTTTTTGGTCTTGGGTCTCGGGCATGTCGCAATTGCTGCGGTCTTGTCAATTTGGGGACGCACCTGGCCATGACCCAAGTGGAACCCCAGATACCGTACCTCCACACGCCCAATCGCGCACTTCTTAGGGTTTGCCGTGAGCCCGGCCCGGCGCAGCGACCTCAGGACCGCCCTCAGATGTTGTTTGTGCCGCTGCCAATCGTTACTGTAGATGATAATGTCATCCAAATAGGCAGCGGCATAAGCCGAATGCGGCCGGAGGATACGATCCATAAGTCGCTGAAACGTAGCCGGGGCTCCAAACAAACCGAACGGAAGTGTCACAAATTGGTGCAATCCGAACGGCGTGGTGAAGGCTGTTTTTTCACGGGAAATTGGTGTCAAGGGGATCTGCCAATAACCCTTTGTTAAATCCAATGTCGAATAAAAGCGAGCCGTACCTAACCGATCGAGCAACTCATCAACACGGGGCATCGGGTACGCGTCGAATTTAGACACCGCGTTGACTTTTCTATAATCCACACAGAACCGCACCGACCCGTCGCTCTTGGGAACAAGCACGACCGGGCTGGACCAATCGCTGTGGGACTCTTCTATTACGCCCATCTCGAGCATTGCATCCAATTCCTCTCGAACTATTTTCTTTTTGTGTTCGGGTAAGCGATATGGCCGGCTACGCACTACCAGTCCCGGCTCGGTCTCGATATGGTGTTGGATGAGATTCGTACGTCCCGGCAGAGGGGAAAACACGTCTGCAAATTCTTTTTGCAACTCAGCAACCTCTGCAAGTTGGTACGGTGAGAGGTGATCCCCGCAAATGACCGGGGTGTTATGATCACAGCTTTTGTTTACCTCCGGTCCGAGCTCCGCCCTCTCCGGAACTACCGTGGCCAACGTCACAGGGACCGCCTCCTTCCACAATTTTAGAAGGTTGACGTGATATATTTGACACGCGCCCCCTCTATCGGTTCGTTTCACCTCATAATCGAGATCCCCCACTCGTCGTGTGACCTCAAAGGGCCCTTGCCACTTTGCGAGTAATTTGGAGCTCGATGTTGGGAGTAATACAAGCACTTTATCTCCCGGTGCGAACTCCCTGAGTCGAGTGCCCCTGTCATACAGCCGGCGTTGTCGTTCTTGAGCTCGGAGCAAATTCTCCTGTGTTAGTTTTCCCAGGGTGTGGAGTTTTGCTCTGAGATCAAGGACGTATTGAATTTCGTTCTTACTGTTTGAAGGCCCCTCCTCCCAGGCTTCGCGTATCACATCTAGTACACTGCGCGGGCGCCGCCCATATAGTAACTCAAAAGGAGAGAAGCCAGTGGAGGCTTGCGGGACCTCTCGAACTGCAAATAACAGGGGGTCGAGCCACTTATCCCAGTTTCTAGCATCCTCGTGCACGAATTTACGAATCATATTCTTCAGGGTTTTATTAAAACGCTCCACCAGCCCATCCGTCTGCGGATGGTACACGCTAGTGCGAATCGTCTTAATACCCAGCAATTCGTAAAGCTCGTGAAGTGTTCGTGACATAAATGTTGTGCCCTGATCAGTGAGGATTTCTTTCGGAATCCCCACCCGGGAGATTACCTTGAAGAGTGCCCCCGCAACACTACGTGCTGAGATGTTGCTCAGAGGCACTGCTTCCGGATATCGCGTTGCATAATCCACCAGGACTAATACAAAGCGATGTCCGCGTGCTGTCCGCTCTAATGGCCCGACGAGGTCCATTCCAATCCTCTCAAATGGGACCTCGATTAGTGGAAGGGGGCGCAATGGCGCTTTTGGGGTGGCCGGTGGGTTTACCAGCTGACATTCACGGCACGCCGCACACCATCTGCGTACGTCGCCGCCAATGCCCGGCCAATAAAAATGGGCTATTAGACGGAGTCGTGTCTTTCCTTCCCCTAGGTGACCTGCCATGGGATTATAGTGAGCCGCCTGGAAAAACATTTCCCGGCGGCTCCGTGGAATCAAGAGCTGGGCTGCCTCCTCTTTTGGGTGAGCGTCCTGCGTCACTCTATACAACCGCTCATTTATAATCGCAAAATAGGGATATGAAAGTGCGACACCCGGACGGAGTTGTTGACCATCAATTACTCTCACTTGGTCGAAGGCGTGCTTGAGGGTATCGTCTCGTGACTGCTCCAGAGGGAAATCCCCTTCGGGAAATTCTCTGAGGAGGGGAGGGGCTGTCACCTCCCCCTCACTGGTATCACCCCGAGATGAAGCAGACGAAGACGGCCCCGGCTCCGCCTCCCCCTCGAGAGAATCGCACATAACACATCCCTTTGCCTTCATGGGTGAGGCGGGAGCTAACCGCGGCCTCCACTCTATGTTTTGCACCACGAAAATGAATTGTCAGAGTCACCACAGGGTATTTGTGAATATCGCCATGCACACATTTCACCCCTACCCTTTTGTGCGTATCCCATGCCCCGTGCCGAACCAAGCGTTGGTGGATGGTGGTTTGATTACAACCGGTGTCCACCAATGCTTGGTAAGTACCCCCCTTGATTCTTACCGGAATCCGGTACGCTCCGGCTCGATCGGGGGCAGCCCGTGGAGCCTCGGGGATCCGGACCACTGTCGCCGTCTCCATCACCGGGCACTGATCCTGAAAGTGCCCCGGATCCCCGCAGCGCCAGCAGGCCGGCCCAGACGTCCCGCCCGCACCTGTGTCGGCGGGTGCCTCCACCTGAGGGGGAGAACGGCGAAACGCTCCAGGGGTGGGGGTCGTCCACTGCCTGGCGCGGGGAACTGGTCGCGTTGGCGGGATTCCTCGCCTCCGCGGGGCAGGAACGGGCCCTGGTGAGAGAGCAGAGTGAGGGGAAGAGGGGGAACACACAAGGGGAGGGGAGAGAGAGAACAGGGCTCTTCCGCCCACAGGTACGCCGCCAAGTGGTCCTCCGCAAGCTGGACAGCCTCCTCCAGCGACGACGGGCGGTGGCACTGGACCCATTCCGCAGTCCTCTTCGGCAATGCATGGACCAACTGCTCCAGTACCACCTGATCGATCATACCCTCGACGTCCGGGCTCCCCGCCAGCAGCCATTTCCGACACGCGTCCCAGAGCCGCTGCGCGAAAGAAAAGGGGCGATCATCTTTCCCCAGCTTCAACGACCGGAACAGCTGGCGATATTGTTCGGGACTGCGTCCCACCCGCTGCAGGACAGCTTTCCTCAGGTCCGTGTAGCTTAAGACATTCGCCGCCGGCAATTGTTGGGCCGCGAGTTGCGCTTCGCCCGACAGCAGTGGTAGGAGTCTCGCCGCCCACTGATCACGCGGCCAGCCCCAGATCTCCGCCGTCCTCTCGAAGAGGTCAATAAAGGCTTCTGCGTCATCCTCCGCCCCCATCTTCAGAAGCGTTGGGGGGGGCAGCTGGGAGCGAATGTCGGAGGACGCGGTTGGGGCACTCTGCTGGGTAAGGAGGCTCCGGATCGCGTGTCGGTCCTCTGATTGCGCCCGCAGGATCTCAAAAAATCGCCGGTCCTGGTCTTGGCGCAGCTCCATCAGGGACTGTTGGTGCGTCTGATGCATGCTGGCGAGGGACTGGAGGATCTCGGACAGCTGGGAGGGCTCCATGGGGCATACCGTAGCTGGTTCAACTGGGTTTTTCGGCACCAGTGTAAAGAGTGACAGAGACGTGGGTTCAGAAAACTCTTTCCTTTTAATGGCCACAGTCTCATACAGCACTTTACTACAATAATCACCTTTTTAACACACAATTTCAAACTAAACATAAATAACCACGCTGGGCTGCCGTGTAAATGTAGGTGTCTTTCTCTCTCTCTCTCTCTGTTGGTTCAGTGGCCGCTCTTATGCCGCTCTCCCCATGCTTACTGAAATTAGAGACAGGTGTTAGACATAATTTGGCTCAGGTGCAAGCGCCCTTACCGCTTTCTCTCCCCGGACGGACGCTTGACCACACCCCCGCTGCCACAGCAACATATATCACTTTTACAAGAATCAAGTGTTGTACTGTCGAAAGCTGTGCAGGCCCACACTTGCGGATTCAGCCACTCACAGTGAGGGCTCTTCTGTGGGAGGACCCCCATTCAAATGCAGGCTGGTATTAGCCGTTCGAATTGCCCTGCAAAACATAAGTCAGTGGGATGCAGGATATGCAGCAGAGTAAATCATTTATGCGAATAAGTAAAAAAAAAAGGATATTCAGTTTATATTTTCAACGTGCTAAATTCCATCCAGCTCTCCTAATTTAAACCCCCACATGACCTGCTCTTTGCAGATGACAAAAAGCCTCATCCATACATATGGAGGGCCCTCCTGTTCAGATGTTGTGAGGGCCCCCCGGTTAGACCGGAAGCCCTCCCGTTCGTATCGCTGTGGAGGCCCTCCCACTTACATGCATTCAAGGGCTCTCCAGTTCAAATTGCACTAAGGGTTCTCCCGTGCAAATGCTGTGCTATTTATTTGTATCAGAGAAAGGATTTTAACCTGTCAATGTTCTTCATTCTGTATGTTTAATTCTTGAGAGAGAGAGAGAGAGAGAGAGAGAGAGAGAGAGAGAGAGAGAGAGAGTTGTCAATGTGGAAGTATAGTGGTGGTTTCCACTCGTCTTACTGAATCTTTTCCACATGGTTGCACTGTACTGCTTAAAATATTAAATTAGTGCTGCAGTATGTGAGTAAATGTATGTAACTTACGGTGTTAATGTTCTGCATCGTGCTGCTGTCGGCTTGGGACATTTTATTGTTTTCTTCTGGTGTGTCATCCAGTCATGATGAACGTATATTTTGTGAGACTTCACTGCTCTCCTTTTCCTCTTTCAGAACACAATCACATCTTCCCATCTCTCGGGTGCTTTTTTAGTGGCCAGGGGCGGATCTAGAAAAATATTTATGGGGTGGCGAGAGGGGGGGCAGGGATTTTTGAGGGGTGGCAACATATGGCAGACTTATATATACTTAATCACGTTAATCACTTAATTTAATCACGTTTATCACAGTTTGATGAGAAATAGTATGTACACACTACAAAAGGGCATAGGCTGCCATTTACAAACTCATACAGACAAACTTAATCTCATGCAATCAATGTCTTGCATTTGAGGTTTCATGTGAAACAGTTCACATTAGGAATAAGTGACCATACAATGTGATCTCACTTAACAGGAGATAGAAGTATGATTGAAGTAAGGGCATTATCACCGGAAAGGCATTAAGGTAAGACACAGGTGATGACAGGCAGATGTGTGAGAGGGGAAGCAAACGCATGCATCATTTGTACAAGAAGAAACTATACAAAGAAAAACTTACACATGAAGATCTATGGACTGAGCTGTACTAAAGTGAGCATAAATACACTGTGGAAACAACACTTAGTTTGGAAAAACTTGATTTTGGGGAATTTTCTTAGAAAACAGATGCATTTCCCCCCCTTTATACCCGTATGTCTTAGACGCAACGTCTCTTCCCTCCATCAGGGAACGGAGGTTACAACAGTAACCTAGACGTTATTGAATATTTTTCCCCCAAATTATGCAAAAGCAGATTTTTCCAAGCTAAGTGTTGTAGTATAACCAGCAGGAGACCACTGATGTGTGAACTGAATTTGGTGACACTACAATGTGTAACGGTGAAGTTATTGAATATTTGTGTAGTATCGCATTTCGGTTTTGCACTTTGCAGACGGTCCCTGCGGTCTCGTCTCTCAGCCGGCTGCGCTTAGACATCAATGTAATTGTCCAGCTCCGAGACAAACGAGGTTGTAGCTCATTGTCTACATTACTGCGGTTGGAAAGAGGTGTTTTTTGTGTTTTAAGAACGTTTCGCTTATGAGTTATTGATCCTGAAAGTTCGAATCTGTGAATATATGTCCAACTTTACCGAACTTTATGAGGCTGAGAGATGAAAAACTTTGTTCACAAGATGCACTGCTCACAGTTAATACAACCGCTATTTTACACAACCTGATAGTTAATCCGTTTTTACCTCTTTCTCCTGTGTCTCCTTTCTTCGCGACTCCTTGCTCCCTCGCTTCGCGCCACTCAGTTTTCCAAACTGATCACTGATCAGTCTCTTGCTGCTCTGGCGTCATCTCATGCTGCATTCAGTGCATTGGAGATTCGCGCTCGTAAAATTTAATTTAATTATTTGCTGCCAACTGGGGTGGCAGCAGGGGTGGCAAGGTATTCTTTTAGGGTGGCATTTGCCACCCTGGTAGATCCGCCCCTGTTCGTGGCTGATTTAAATAGTTTTCTGCTCAATACTGTCAGGCTTCCAGTTTCTATTTTGGATCTGTTTGATTTAACAGAACATAACAGAACATTTCATTCTTAATTAATGCCTTTATCTTGTTTTCCAGAAAACAATAACCAAACATCCTTAAAACCAGATTAATTCACATAAGTACGACTGCACAAGATTGCTACGGAGGTTGCAGAAGTAACCAGGATGTTCCCTATCTGTCACTCACTCAACGTTTTGTTGATGAAGTGACACTAGGGGTCCCTATACAAAATGCCACAACCAGCTGAACTGTGTTATGTCAACTGGCGGTGCGAGACGAGCAGACTACCTCGTAGCCAGCGCACCAGGCCGACACGTAACCTCCCAAAACGCTGTTATGAGCATCGATCGGCCCTTCTGGGACAAGTACACTGCCGAAAAAAGAGGGACAGGTTAGCCCAGTCGTGCCTCTTTTCATCTTTTTTTCTCTCCCATAAAGAGTGAAAATTCGTCAACCAACTGGGACCACCAGTGTCCATGTCGGGGGAGGGGTGTCACTCGAAAGAGGAAGATGCTGTGGAGACCACACTCCACCCAGAGAGGGGGGGGGGGGGGGGGTTTGAGTGGAAATACGTCACATGGTCTTGCTGAGCCTTGTCAGAATTATGTCATGTGGAGAAGTCAGGGTAGGACCAACCCAACATTCTACAAACATGATGACTGGGGCAGAGGGCCCTCAGACACAGTTTACCAACAGGGAAACGATTTATCAGAAGATATACATCACATGGGGTTACCTACGGGGAACCAGCACATGCGGAGCACCTACTCCAGTGCAGGGCTAGTTAGTAGGCAGCAGGTTTCTACTCAAACTCGTCTGCCACAGGGCTTGGAGGAAGTCATCCAGGGAACACATTTTTGTGAACACTACTGGGAGTCAACGGCGCATGTCTTCAGCTCGGGGGAGGTGAAAGGCGCTATGCGCAAGCGATACCACCTGGACAACTGTCCCGGACTTAACTGTTCATTCCTGCCTAGAGACAGGACGAAACTGGCTCCACCCTGAGACTGTAGACCTCGCAAAGGTGTTGGGTGTTGCCTAGCCTGCTGCTCTGCAAATGTCTGTTAGAGAGGTGCCACTGGTCAAGGCCCAGGAGTCCGCCACACTCCTGGTAGAATGGGCTCGTAGCCCTGTGGGAGGCAGCATGTGCTGGGCGTGATATGCCATCACTATGCCATCAATGCCACAGTGGCGATCCTCTGCTTGGAGACAGCGCTTCCTTTCCGATGTCCACCAAAGCAGACAAAGAGAGGTTCAGAGACTCTAAAGCTCTGCTTGCAATCGAAATAGATGTGTAAAGAACGTACCGGACACAGCGACATTAAGGCTGGGTCTGCCTCCTCCTAGGGCTCAGGATCATGTGAGAGTAGCCCGGATCGAACTCCATGCACGATTCGCTGACAGAGAATGCTTGTAGGTCTGATGGAAGTGAGCGCAGTCGGGAGGGTAGTCTTTAAAGAGAGTGCCTTAAGCTCAGCTGATTCCAAAGGCTCAAAGTGGGCTCCCCGTAGACCCTGACGGACTATAGAGAGGTGTGGTCTGGAGGGATTCAACCTCCTGGCGCATCTCAGAAACCTGATGATCAAGTCGTGCTTAAGAACTTACAGTCCACTGTGTCATGGTGTGCTGCTATAGTGGCTACATACACCTTCAAGGTGGAGGGGGACAGCCATCCCTCCAACCTCTCTTGCAGACCCAAGCCGGCTGAGGTGCGTGAGCACGAGGTCCCTGTGCATACACAATACATCCTGAGAGTGAGCTAGAATTAGCCAGTCGTCAAGATAGTTGAGGATGCGAATGCCCACTTCCCTTAACGGGGCAAGGGCAGCCTCTTCAACCTTCATGAAGACACGAGGGGACAAGGACAGGCCGAAAGGGAGGACCTTGTACTGATATGCCCGACCCTCGAACGCAAACTACAGGAAGGGTCTGTGCTGTGGTAGAATCGAGATGTGGAAGTAAGAGTCATTCAGGTCTACCGCCGCGAACCAATCTTGATGCCAGCATCATCTTGAACATTACTCTGTGTAAAGACCGGTTTAGTACTCGCAGGTTCAAGATTGGTCACAACCCACCACCTTTCTTCGGCACAATGAAGTAGGGGCTATAAAACAACTTCTTCATGTCGGCCGGAGGGACAGACTCTATTGCACCCTTCTGTAGGAGGGTAGCGATTTCCACGTGCATGGTAGCGCAAGAGGATGCCGCTGAACCCAGGCAGGTGCCTGGCTAATTGAATCACATAGCCGAGTCAGAAGGTCTGGGCCATCCATCGCAACGGGTTGGAGAGCGCAATCCACGCGTCCGAGCTCCGGGCGTGGGGGACCAAGGGGACAATTTCGTCGAACGTACCGGCGGGTGGGGCCTCGCGGCAGGGTGGAGCCTGAGATGCTACATTGAATGGGTTTGAGCCCTGTGGCCGTGCTGAGTCAAGGGACATTGAAGCATTTACCTCCCTCCTGATACCCACCAGAGGATCGGTCAGGGAGGGGGGAGGAGGTACATCGTCCCTGTAGTCCGTCGAAACTGTTCTTTTGTTAAATTTTTTAAATTTGTTAAATTCTTGAGCGTGCAGCAAAATTAAATGAAAATGAAACTAAAGATTCTCCTTCCGGCCCTCCACTGGGGGATGGAGTGGTCTGTTTACCAGCTCCAGAACAGTGGGTCTCCTCGGCCCTGGTCATCCATCTCAGGAGCTCTACGAAGCCTTCTTCTTGGTAGCTGGCCGTGAGACAGGTGGCGTATGCTTTATTCGGTGGGCTAGAAGCCGGGGTGGGGCAGCGGGGGCGGACTGCGGCAGAGCCGGTGCAATCGCCGCAGGAGGACAACCTTGGTGACAAGCAGTTGGGGTGCAGGATCTTGAGCCGCACCGGGGCAGGGTGTGTTGGATGGCCTCCATCTGCTGCTTCACTGCCGAGAACTGCTGGGCAAAGTACTTGACGGTGTCACTGAAAAGGCCAGCCTGGTAAATAGGGGCGTCAAGGAACCTTGCCTTGTCGGCCTCTCTCATCTCGACCAGGTTGAGCCAAAGGTGGCGCTCCTGGACCAACAAGGTGGACATCAGCCACCTAAGAGACCGCGCCATGACCTTCGTCGCCTAGAGGGCGAGGTCGGTCACCGAGTGAAGTGCCTGAATCAATCCCAGGGTGGAACAACCCTCGTGAAGCTCTTTTAGCACCTTGGCTTGGTGGACTTGCAGGAGAGCCATGGCATACAGGGCGGAGGCGGCTTGTCCATTGTATATTATCTATAATATTTGTAAGTGCACTTTTACGCAAATGCTACTTTTTGAAGAGACTCACACAGTCCTTGTGTTCTAAAATGTGTTCATCGAAAAGCTGGTGAATATGTAAATAACAGAGCTGTGTTATATGATATGAAGATGTCCCACCTCTCTATACTCATTAGTCTTAGTATTTATGTTCTGAAATTTACAACTGGTTATTCTTGCACTAAACTATTGTTGCAGCGGGGGCGTGTTCAAGCGCCCGTCTGGGGAGAGGAAGAGGTAAGGGCGCTTACACCTGAGCTAAATTATGTCTAACACCTGTCTCTGATTTCAGTGAGTACGGGGAGAGTGGCATAAAAGAGTGTCAGCACCTCCAGTTGCCAGAGAGAGCCCGACAAGAGAGCCAACAAAATACTTTGTTTATGTTCAAGTACTGTATGTTGGAGGTGCCAAATTAAAGTCTTACCTGAGTTCTGAGACCTCTGCTCCCTGTCCGTTCTTGTGCTGCTGACTTCAAAAAGTGTCACACTGGTGCCGAAACCCGGGAAGAATTCAATTAAGGAAGAAGCTGATGTCCTTAATAATGGAAGGAAATCGCAGTTGGCGGAGGTCCTCCAGTCCCTCGTGGCGATGCACCGCTCCCATCAACAGTCCCTGCTGGAGCTCTGGCAGGAGCAAGATCACCGTTTTTTTTAAATCATGCGGGCTCAAGCAGAGGACCGACTTGCGATCCGGAGTCTCCTCAGCCAGGAGGTTGCTCCAGCCACAGCCACGACCCCAGACACCTGCTCCTTGTTGCCCCCACCCGCCCTACAGAAGATGGGCCCGGCAGACGATCCAGAAGCCTTCCTCGACTTGTTTGAGTGGACTGACGAGATTTGGGGTTGGCTGCACGATCAGTGTGCAGCCCGCATTTTCCCTCTCCTGTCCGGGGAAGCCCATCTCATCTCAGCGCAACAACTGCCGGCAAAGAACCTCCTGGGCTACCCGGACCTGAAGAAAGCCATCCTGCAACAGGTTGGTCGGAGCCGGAGGAGAATCGTCAGCTCTTCCGGGGCCTCAAGCTAGAAAAGTCTGACCGCCCGTTTTCCTTCGCCCTACGACTCCGGGACGCATGTCGGAGGTGGCTGCTAGCGGTAGACCACGACGTCGAGGGAATGATCGACCAGGTTGTACTGGAACAGTTTGTTCGACGACTGCCACGAGGAACGGCGGAATGGGTCCAGTGCCACCGCCCGGCGTCGCTGGAGGCTGTTGTTCCGCTTGCGGAGGACCACATGGCGGCGATTCTCTCTCTCTCTCTCCTTCCCCTGTTCCCTCCCCTTCCTCTTTCAACATAAGAACCCATAAGAATGCACAGTACAGAAACAACCAATATTTTGTGTTAAGAGCACTGAAAATAGAAATAGCTTCAGTGATAACATGTTTGGTACATATTCTCTGATAAAATTATAATCCATTAATGAGAAAACTAACTGAATGTTCTCTCAGGAGTTCATTTGAGCGGAGTGAAATTACACCACACATGAGAGAGGAAATTATTTTGCCTACAGAGACTCTCAGTTCTGCTAATTGGATGATCATTTTCATAAAACCTTTCATACGGCCGTCTGAGTCTGTTCGCCACACGCTCTCACTCTATTTCACAAAATACAAATGAATGCGAGCAGCGACAGAGACTTTGCACAAATTCAAAAGTCCACAGGTGTAATCGACTCATTTTCAAGGCGTGTTTGTCCCCCTAATTAGCCATTCCCCCTTGAGCTGTAACAAGGGCCCTAACGAGAGTGTTTTTTTGCAGTAATAATCGCTGTAGATACCTGCAGGGTGAGAGCTGGCCACAGTTTCTCATGCTGTCAGCCAAACTGTAGTGCGCAGCAGCTTAATGAACCTGAAAACAAGACTGAGGGTGAACGTGCCAGCAGCCCTATGTGTTTGAGACTTTCAGGCTGTTAGCATCTGGGCATGTCTCTTTATTTCTGTGCAGAATGTTCTTAATATTAGATTTTTTTGTGATTGTCTTTGTCCCTTATGCAAACAGGGACAGTTTCTTTCAGTCAAACCTTCCATCTTATCACTCTATAAAGCTGAAAATAAAAACAATCTGCCATATTTGAAGGCATATTATTTCTGCTTCACTAGCATCAAGAACTGTAATATAATCACTGTTTTCAAGCAGGTTTCCTGAACACTCCACCCATCTGCAATTGTTTGGGAAAAAACAAATAGGCCCACACCAAACTTGCATGATTGGTCAAGTCAATATTGCTGTATCGGAATGCAGATTTTCCAAATGTAGGATGGCATGAGAAGTAGGGTATCGGCACAGCTGCCCCAATTCGATTTAATTTCGATTCACAAGATTTCGATTTGATTCAATTAAATTAAATTAGTAATACTAATTGGAGAGATGTTTCTAAAGCTGTACATGGAACACCAACCACAGACACAAACAAACACACACACACACACATTTATATACACACACAACACACAAACAAACCAACACACACACTCACAGACACAAACAAACATGCACACACACACACAGACACACACATTTATACACACACACAAACACACACCTATACACACATACACAAACACACACACTCAGACACACAAACACAAACACACACACACACATAAATACACAGACACACACATATAAATACACAGACACATACACAAATACACACATAAACACACACAAACACACTCAAAGACACAAACAAACACGCAAACACACACAAACACACACTTATACACACATACACAAACACACACTCAGACACACACACATACAAACACACACACCCAGACACACTCAAACAAACACACACACACACACTCACACACAAACACTCACAAACATAAACACACACGCGCTCACAAACACACACACACATAAATTCACAGACACACACACATATACACACATAAACACACACACAGACACACACACACACAAACACTCACACAGACACACACACATATACACACACAAACACACTCACACACACACATACTCTCACACACACACACAAACACACACTCACACACACATAATCACATAAGTGCTGGCTACAGAGCCAAGGAAAAGTTGTACTCAGTCAACATGAGCTACATGGATGGATTCAGCTGTTGCACATCATCTCAGTGTTTACACCCGCTCCTCCCGCTGTACACATTAGATGTGCTCCACTCGCAAACGCCAACTGGGAAGAAGGATGTCGGACTGCCTGGGAGTTGTGGACCCCTGGGATGCAGGATTCACGTTATCAGAACCAGTACACAAAGATCGATCCATTGCTTTTCAGAATCGATATTGAATCGGCCGAATAAAAAAAAGAAAACAAGACAACATTTTTTTTGCCCAGCCCTAATGAGAAGACCTACCTGATTGGTTAGGGTTAAGGGAAGGGTTGGGTTATTGTCAGGGTTGGGAGGGTAACTTTTGAAATGTATTCCATTTGTAACGTCACGCCAGCAGAGGGAGCCCTCTCCCGAGTACTGACTGTGTGCTGCTCCCTCTGCTTCATTGCTCATTTCCTGTTTGGTGGATATTTAAGCATGGCCTGCTCAACAGGCCATTGCGAAGTATTGCCAGTTTTCCTGCCTTACCGAGCGTTATTACCATTGCCATTGTCTTGCTGTTCTGTGAATGACCTTTGCTTGCCTTTTCAACCATTGTCTCTTCGGATTAATCCCTTTGCTTTGTTGCCACGGATCTGACTGCTTCCTTGTGTTGACCTACTGCCTGCCTAAACGTTTACGATATCTGCCTCACGATTTCAACTAGTTTGCTGTAGATTTTAATAAACATCTGCACATGGAGTCTGCCTCAGCGCCTGCATCATTACAGAATACTTCGCCACCGATGACTCCAGCAGAAGTTTCTAATCTGCAGATGGCGTTCAGTTACCAAAGTGACCTCATTAAGGAATATCAAGAACAGCTGGGTAAACTACAGGCTTCCAACGCCTACCTCACTCAATATCTCCATTCATTGCCACCACCCATGCCTAAGAAGGTAAGCTTTGCTTTCCCTGATAAGTTTGACGGCTCAGCAGAGCATTGTAAAGGATTTCTACGACAAGTAGAGATCTTTTTCAAACATCAAAAGGATGATTTCGAGTCTGATGAAAAAAGATGCGCTTTTCTACTAACTCTTCTGACTGGTAGAGCTATAGATTGGGCTGCAGCCGTTTGGGAGTCTGATCATTCCATTCAAACTTCATCCACGTATTTCATTCAACAGATTAGAGAAGTCTTTGAATACCCAGCAGGGGGTATGGACATCTCTTCTCAACTGGTACAATTGAACCAAGGTCGACGATCTGCCGCTGAATACGCCATTGAATTCAGGACGATCGCAGCTCAAAGTGGATGGAATGACGTTGCGCTTAAAGCTATGTTCCAAAGGAGTTTGAATGTAGAATTACAGGCAGAGCTTGCATGCAAAGGTGAAAATTGTTCCTTCCCTGAGTTCGTGACTCTAGCAATTAAAATTGATAACCTCATGCGTAATTGTCCCGCTAAGTCCAGAACGCCGTCAATGAGAAACGCTACAGTTATTCCACCAGCTATGACATCCCATTCATTCCTGCCCGCTACGCAACCTGACCCAGAGCCCATGCAGTTAGGAGTCACCAAACTCACCAAGGAGGAGAAACTTCGTCGCTTAACAAATAACCTATGCTTTTACTGTGGAAATTCAGGTCATGTCAATGCTTTTTGTCCTCTTAAGACCCAGAAAATCTCCAAATCCACTACTCGGGTGAGTGTTGACCAACTTCCTCCTCTCTCAACCAAGTTTTTCACGATCAAAGTCAAAATTTCTGCTAATAATCACTCCACTGACCTCACAGCGCTGGTCGACTCCGGATCAGCACTCAACTTGATTCATCAAGACGTAGTTTCCAAATTCAACATTCCCATACAACCATGTGACCCACCTCTCAAAATCAACGCCGTAGACAATAAACCCATTGGAGAAGGCATCACACAACAAACCCTTCCTGTAAAACTGCAAATTGGGCTTTTTCATTCTGAAGTCATTTCCTTCTTTGTGATTGATTCCCCCCACCACGAAATTATCCTAGGACATCCATGGTTATCAATTCACGATCCAGTCATCTCTTGGCAGCTCGGTGAGATCACTCAATGGTCATCTAATTGCAACTCACAGTGCATCAATGCTTCTGTAACCAAGCCATGTCTAACCACGAGTATTGAAAGTCCAGACACCAAACCTGTCACCATTCCCTCTTGTTACCAGGATTATCAAGAAGTCTTCAGTAAGACTAAGGCCACACTTCTTCCTCCACATCGTCCCTGGGACTGCGCTATAGATCTCCTGCCTAATGCCATGCCCCCCAAGAGTAAAATATATCCTCTATCACACCCAGAAACGCAGGCCATGGAGGAATATATTGAAGAGGCGCTCAGTTCAGGCTTCATCCGTCCTTCCACTTCTCCAGCAGCCGCTGGTTTTTTCTTTGTTGAAAAGAAAGATGGAGGACTCCGGCCATGTATCGACTACAGAGGTCTGAACAACGTTACTGTTAAATTTAGTTATCCCTTACCATTAGTACCTTCAGCTCTTGAACAACTCCGTGAAGCGACCATTTACACCAAATTGGACCTCAGAAGCGCTTATAATCTAATCAGGATCAAAAAAGGGGATGAATGGAAAACAGCTTTTCTGACCTCTAGGGGGCACTATGAGTACCAGGTCATGCCATACGGACTTGCCAACGCACCAGCAGTCTTCCAATCGTTCATCAACGAAATCTTCCGGGACATCTTGAACAAGTACGTGATAGCTTACATCGATGACATCCTTATATATTCCAAGTCCGAATCGGAACATCAAGATCATGTCAAGTCTGTACTTTCTAGACTTCTTGAAAACCAGCTCTATGTTAAGGCAGAGAAGTGCGAATTCCATGTCAGCCAAACAGCATTTCTGGGATACAACATCAGCCGTCAGGGTGTTGAGATGGATAATTCTAAAATAACAGCAGTCACTGAATGGCCCCAACCCACCACTGTCAAGGAACTTCAGCGCTTTCTTGGATTTGCTAATTTCTACCGTCGATTTATCCGCAACTACAGCTCTATTGCGGCTCCCTTAACATCTCTGCTGAAGGGTAAACCATCAAAGCTGAAATGGAACGAAAATGCCACTCAAGCCTTCGCTAAGTTAAAATCCAGTTTCACCACTGCACCTATTCTCAAGCATCCAGATCCCAGTTTGCCATTTGTCGTAGAGGTAGATGCCTCTGACAACGGAATTGGAGCTGTACTTTCTCAACGTCATGGACAACCAGGCAAGCTATACCCCTGTGCCTATTTCTCTAGGAAATTAACGGACGCGGAACGCAATTATGATGTTGGAAATAAAGAACTCTTATCCATGAAAGCTGCAATTGAGGAATGGAGACACTGGTTAGAGGGTTCCACCCACCCTTTCATGATTATCACTGACCATAAGAACTTGGAGTACGTCAAGAGTGCAAAGAGACTTAATCCTCGGCAAGCACGTTGGTCCCTTTTCTTCACCAGGTTCCAGTTTACGGTTACATATAGACCAGGAAGTAAAAATAGTAAAGCGGACGCCTTATCTAGACTGCATTGCCACCAGCAGACTGACTTCGAGCCTGAACCCATCCTGCCACCTTCGATAATCGTTGCACCAGTCACATGGGATCTTATGGAAGAAATTCAACGAGGTCTACAGAGAGAACCCACGCCACCCAACTGTCCAGGCGATAAACAATATGTTCCGGCGAATCTTCGTGCTAGAGTCATCCAATGGGTTCATACTTCACTCAGCTCAGGTCATCCAGGCATTTCACGAACACTCAACCTCACACAAAACTCATTCTGGTGGCCTTCAATGCTTAAAGATGTAGGGAAGGGACTCCCCACAGCCATGGATACAGCTCTTGCACTCTTTCATCACGTCTTCAGAGTTTTTGGCATTCCAGAGGACATTGTTTCCGACAGAGGGACTCAATTCACTTCTCAAGTTTGGAAAGCCTTCTGCAAACAGCTTGACATCAACGTCAGCCTGACCTCTGGTTATCACCCCCAGTCAAACGGTCAAGTGGAGAGGCTGAATCAGGAGATCGGTCGGTATCTTCGTTCATATTGCAGTCGTGAACAGCATCACTGGGCAGAGTTTCTTCCATGGGCGGAATATGCCCAGAACTCCTTGAAACACTCCTCCACTGGTGTCACCCCTTTTCAATGCGTGCTTGGTTACCAACCCCCTATGTTCCCGTGGTCTGGCGAGCCCTCTACAGTACCAGCAGTTGACGATTGGATTCGTCGTAGTGAGAGGGTGTGGGATTCCGCTCATGTGCACCTGCAAAGAGCTATCAGGAATCAGGAAATCCAGGCCAATAGACGACGTCGCCCACACCCTCCCTACCAAGTTGGACAAAGGGTCTGGCTCTCCACACGGGATCTCAGGTTGCGGCTACCAAGCAGAAAGCTAAGCCCAAGGTACGTAGGCCCGTTCAAAATTTTAAGACAAATAAATGAAGTCACGTATCGGTTGGAGCTGCCTGCTAATTATCGTGTCTCTCCTTCTTTCCATGTTTCCCTCCTCAAACCGGTCCACCCGGGGGCTGACCCCAACACTGAGAGTCAGGAACCACCTCCCCCACTGGACATTGATGGGTCCCCTGCTTACGCAGTTAGGGAGTTATTGGACTCGAGAAGGAGAGGTGGTCAGCTCCAGTATTTGGTGGACTGGGAGGGGTACGGCCCAGAGGAGAGGTCTTGGGTAGCCGCCCATGATATATTGGACCCGACCCTCATCAGGGACTTCCATCGAGCCAGACCCGATCGTCCAGCACCACGGCCACGGGGACGTCCTCGTCGAGCGCCAGGAGTCGCTCCTAGGGGGGGGGGATTCTGTAACGTCACGCCAGCAGAGGGAGCCCTCTCCCGAGTACTGACTGTGTGCTGCTCCCTCTGCTTCATTGCTCATTTCCTGTTTGGTGGATATTTAAGCATGGCCTGCTCAACAGGCCATTGCGAAGTATTGCCAGTTTTCCTGCCTTACCGAGCGTTATTACCATTGCCATTGTCTTGCTGTTCTGTGAATGACCTTTGCTTGCCTTTTCAACCATTGTCTCTTCGGATTAATCCCTTTGCTTTGTTGCCACGGATCTGACTGCTTCCTTGTGTTGACCTACTGCCTGCCTAAACGTTTACGATATCTGCCTCACGATTTCAACTAGTTTGCTGTAGATTTTAATAAACATCTGCACATGGAGTCTGCCTCAGCGCCTGCATCATTACACCATTACAGATTACAGAATACATGCTGTAAAATATAATTTGTAATGTATCCTAAATACTTTGGATTACTTCTTCAGCACTGGTAAAAAAAATTTCACTTGACTATAAAAACTCAAAATACACAGGTTCAAAATACATTCTCTGAAAATATTATCATCAAGAATTTGATTTTTGCCCTATTATAAAAGGTATTGCTAGAAAAAATAAATTATGATATGATGTAAATTTTCTTGATAATAAATATGATGGTGTCTGATAACGTGCATATAAAATGGCTAGAAATAGCATTTTAGCTTAGCATAAAGCTGACAATTTACACAAGGTTTATTTCTATTTCTTCTGCTCCAAACATACTTCTCTGTGTGCTTGTATGAATGCAAAGTAATCTCTTCAGTAATCAAAATACTTTTTGAATGTAACTGTATTGTAATTACCAATGATTAAAATTGTAACTGTAGTGGAATACTTATATTTTGTATTTTAAATATGTAATCCCATTACATATCTGTTACTCCCCAACACTGGTTATAGTTTCTCCGACCAGTCAGGTAGTGATTTCTTGATTAATATTACAGATTTTTCCAATCAGGTATGGCTTCCCTCATGAATATTAATGAGTCTTTAACTGCCATTTTACATTTTGGAAATTCACGGTCAGGATTCTGAAGCAAAATGGAAATGTTCTAAAAGTATCACAGACTCAAAATGTTTACATATTTCGGGGGAATCGACCTACACATGACTTACTTATAGCTGTAATTAAATATTAAACTGGTATACAACAAATAATTTTAACATTCAAAAAATGACTCGCAACACCTTAAAACATTTTGTCACACTTGACTTTATTAGAAGAGGAGTCTAGCTGTTTTGTTTGTGAATGCACTTCATGCGAGTATAAGAATGCAAAAAAGAGAGGGATGGATAAAGAGGGAGGTGAGAGTCACAGATGCAGTGTGGAGCCCGAGGCATGAGGAGTCATTATTGAGCATTGAAAGCATATGGGGACACTCTGATGGAGCGAGTCAATGAGCGAACAACATCTGGCAGTGTTTTCTGTGTGTCTTATGATGAACAGCGACCCGTTCCTCAACTATCTGGAAACTACTAGCAAAATAAAAGCATTGATCTTCTGGTTAGATGAAGTACTGATAAGTTAAAAAAGAGAATGATCAATGAGTGCTACCAGTGGCAATGTCCACATTCATTTGGGATTTCACTCTGGTTTGGTTTTGACAATGAGAGGATGAGGGAATAACTGGGATTACTTTTGGCACTTTACACAAATATGGTATACTTTGGTGTTCCATGCAACCTATGGCATGTGTGTCAACATTGGCATGTGGAGGGGTAATCACTGGCACGACAGCAATGTAGAGAGAGGAGAAGACTATTTTATTTATATAAACTCTGCACCTGCATCCCAATCTACATCTTGATGTAATCCTTCCTCGTGATCACGCAGCATGTTTTCATGAGCTGAATGGGAGACTAAACAAAAAGTTAAAATGTGACAAGACTGCATTATACCCAACAGACTCGTGCAGACAATGCAAGCCAATCACGCATCACGAGCCAGCAGCGCTCCACGATCGCTTGAGTAAATGCGCCGCTTTGCTTCAGTCAGTCTGCGAGGATGACAGCCAACATTCCATGTTTCATTTGCTTCTTTTTGCTTTCAGAACAACACGTGATGTAATTAGGAAGACACCACTACTAATCTTTTAGATTTTCAACCCAGCATACACACTCCTGAAACCACGGTCGCACTCAAAACTACATTAAACCATTAAAAGAGAAAACATTAACCCACATCAGGGTTAAATAAAAGTTTTTAGTATTTTGCAGGTGCGATTCACCAAAAAGCACTTAATAACTGAATGGCTTGTGATGCGTGAATGGCTTGCACAAGCAGCGCGAGTCTCAATGCACTTTAATAGTGTTTATTCTCCCATTCAGCTGATGAACTGCGATCATGAGGAAGTGACTTGCGTGCTTGTGATTACATGATAAAAATGACATAATATAAGAAATATATAAGATTCCACACAATTTCATGATCAGTAATAAAATAAGCAAATTTGTGCCATCAATTTTGTTAACTCATTTTGTACAAAAGGACAGGTTTACTTTCATCAAAGCATGTTCTGTGAAAATTCACATGCAGGACCATGATTATATAACAATTATCAGGTTTTGCTAAATTTTCCAATCAAGAATATTTAATGAAAAATAAATGATTAAATTGAAAAATATGAAACAGAAACATTTTCACGAGTACGGGGAAAAATTGTTATTATGATTTTTCCAAACCTAAACTGAACCATAAAGTATAACCTCTTAATAGTGGCTAAGAAGATCAAGCACTGAATAACAATTACAGTTTTAAACTAGGGTTGTCAATTTAATGTATTAATTAATTAAGTGCATTAAAGTAGCACCTGTTTTCATCAGGGGGCAGGAAGTGAAACGTCTCGGGTTACATGTGTAACCCTTGTTCCCTGAAAAAAGCGGAACGAGATGCTGCGCTTGCTAAAAGCGCTATGGGAACGAGCTTGCATTGTGACCAGCTGTGAATATGTGTGTAACACGTCAATGAACATTGAATGGAAATTTATAGCCTCGGTTGGTGAGATCATTGGATGCACCTGTGGCCGGGCTATAGAGGCGTCACCAGCGTGTTTGTCAGATACTTTTTTCTGAGGAGCAGTCCTGGGACATCCAAGTGCAGCAAAGAAGCGCAGCATCTCATTCCACTTTTTTCAGGGAACAAGGGTTACACATGTAACCCGAGACGTTCCCTTTACAAAAAGCTTCACTATGATGCTGCGCTTGCTAAAAGCACTATGGGAACGAAATACCCAAGCCGCCGCACTGGGGCTGTCCGGACCCCTACTGTTGTGAAGTGTGCTCACAAGAACGCAAGAGGTCTCAGACATGAGCTTGAGATGTCGACTCAAGGGCGTAAAACCCGGAGTAGCAAGAACATCTAAACCACAAAATTGATGAATGTGTGCGGAGAGGACCAGCCTGCCTCATAACAGACTTGCTTATTCATGAGCTTCAGATGTCAACTCAGGGGCGTAAGAGCCTGGAGTAGCATGAACATCCAAACCATATAGCCTGAAGAATGTGTGCGGAGAGGACCAGCCTGCCACATCACAAACTTGTTCAGGCATGAAAGATTTAAGCCATAAGATCTGAGAATGTGTGCGGAGAGGACCAGCCTGCCACATCACAAACTTGCTTAGACATGAGCTTAGATGTCGACCCAAGGGCATAAGAGCCCGGGGTAGCATGAACATCTAGTAACATGACCATAAAACCAGATGAATGTGTGTGGAGAGGACCAGCCTGCCGCATCACAAACTTGTAGAGACATGAGATTGAGATGCCGACTCAAGGACATAAGAGCCCGGAGTGGCAAGAACATCCAAACTTAGAAGAATCTAATGACTGTGTGCGGAGAGGACCAACCAGCCGCATCACAAACCAATTGCAGAGGGAGACCTCTAACCAAGGCTTTAGAGGAGAAGAGTCCTCTGGTAGAGTGCGCCCTAAAACCTACTGGCGAAGCTTGACCACACGCCTCGTAGGCCCGGGCAGTAATGCCCCCCACCAAAGTGACATAGTCTGCCAGGTGGTAACCGCCACCTGGTCACAGCTTCCAAGGGAAGAATTGCTGCCCTAACTTCATGCCACTAGCAAATGCGGTGGACATAAGTCTGAAGGGTACAGACTGGACAAAGTCTGAGAAGTCTTAGCCGCTCCGGCATTACAAACGGCAGGGAGCAGAAGGCTTAGGGAGTAACCGGCCAAGGGTCGCGAAAAGCACCTTGGGCAGGTAGTCAGGGTGAGGGTGCAAAGACTCTAAACAGGCCAGCAAAAAGAGACAGAGCCTGTAGATACCCAAGTCTCCTTAGAGACATAATTGCCATAAGAAAAACCATCTTGAGAGTCAGAAGACTGCCAGACGCTGACTCTAGAGGTTCAAAAAGGGGTCTCAACCAGACCCTCAAGGACTACTGCTAAGTTCTATGAAGAGGTCCTTCGCATGGCTCCCGAATGAAGCACACGAATAGAGGATGCCTCTTAAAGGGCACCCCTTCCATCAAGGTGTGGCAAGCCGAAATGGAGGCCACATAGAACCTGGAAGTGGGGGGGCATGTGCCTGCTGACAGTTCTTCCTACAGAAAATCCAGAACTGAAGCGAACTGGCAGTTAGTTGGTTCTGCAATATGAACTTAGTAGAGGGAAATGCATACAGATGCATTCTGGGCCATGTATGCGCCACCACGTTCAACCCCCCTGGGGATGACATTGCACTATCATAGAGGCGAAGAGGTCCTCTTCTGCCCTGTGAAATCTCACCCAGATTTGTTCTGCTCCCACACACACAGGCATCCAGGGACAAAACTGTCCTGAGTGACAGGAGCTGCCCTGGGCCCCAAGGAGGATCCAACATGCCAGAAGTTCAGCTGACATGAACGTGGATCCCCCTGATGGTTTACATAAGAGGCTACCGCTGTATTGCCCACTCGCACCAAGACATGGCAACCTCAGGAGGAAGTATTTCAGGGCCAGAAATACGGCCATCAGCTCGAGATAGTTACTGTCACAACCGAACTGATGACCCTCCTATCCCTTTAAGCCGGATGACCACTTAAGGCCACTACCCAGCCCGTCAGGGAGGCATCTGTCGTTAGCAGCCTGTGACGACAAGATGCACCTAGAGTGGGACCCAAGGTAAGAACCGGGGTCTGAACCACATAGAAAGGGAACAAAGCATGTGGCGTGTAACCCTTATTTGCCTTAGGGGACCGGCCCTCGGATAAAACCCCCTGGCTTCTAGCCACAGCTGAAGCGGCCTCATGTGCAGAAGGTCCGAAGGGATCACCGCGGACACCAACGCCATGAGACCTAGTATTCAATGATACTGATGAGCAGTGCAACCTCGACCTAGCCTGACCTTGCTCAGGGTGTTCTGAATGGAAACGATTTGTGCGGGAGATGATTGTGCCTGCATCGTGACCGAATTCCATATAACCCCCAGATGCGTCAAGATGATATCCCTGTGCTGAACTGCCAGTTCTTGGAACTGCGCTAGGATCAGCCAGTCGTCTATATAATTCAGAATACGGATGCCCTGGAGTTGTAGAGGAGTCAGTGCTGCATCCATGCATTTCCTGAATGTGCGGGTTAATAGGGCTAGGCCAAATGGAAGAACCCGATAGCGAACCTCAGGATCTTCCTGTGCTGTGGCTCTATATGAAGATTTGTGTCCATGAGATCGATGGTGACCAGCCAAGCGTGATGCTGGGCTTGTGACACGATCATCTTGATAGTCAGCATCTAGGACTTGAACACCCTGACCGAGCGGTTCAAGCCTCGAAGATCTAGAATCGGATGCAACCCCCCACCCTTCTTGGGAACCAGGAAGTATCTGCTGTAATAGCCTGACTCTTTCTCTGGAAGGGGAACATGTTCTATGACCCCTTTGACCAAGAGATTTTGCAGTTCTTTCCACAGTAGACATGCCTGTTACGGTAGTGGGAACCACGGCGTTGAAACGCGGAGAATGCCGAGCAAATTGAATTCTGTAGCCTCTTTCTACTGTTTCCGGGCAGAAGTTTCCACGCTGTCTTTACGAGGGGGAGCACGATTCGCCACGTTTTGTTTTAGAGCCTCCTGTCTAGAAGGACCGGGGTGGGGCTGGGTGGCCGATGGCCCCTCCCCCTGAGTGAGGTGCCCACACTCAGGTCCTTCAACAGATTTAGCCTAGTGCGCTTGTAACACTGCCATAGTGTGCAGGGCAACACCAGCCTGACCTGCTGCCTGATAAGCTTTCCCCACAAGTGTGGAGGTGGTCCTGCACAGCTTTGTGGGGAGAGTAGGTCTCTTTAGCGATGATGCCGAGCCAGGCGAGAGAAAACTCGCAGGTGTCTCTTCTATCGGCGGCATCACCGAATACCCCCGAGCTTCAGCACCCACGATAGTTGAATACACCAACGTCAAGAGCACGAAGACACAGGAAGTATAAATTTCCTCCATAAAGAAAATACTTGTTATGGAGGTCAAGAAAGGAAGGGACTGATATAGAGTTCCGTTCCCTCTTTTATTTATTTAATTATTTTGGCCACCAGACAGAAATTTGTCTTCTAGTTTGGAGCGTTTGGGGGAGGGTCTCTTGTTCGCGTGGCCAGTCTAGCTGTAGTCTGGCCACAGCCCGCGTTATCACCTCGAGTAATTTCTCAGCCGCTTTATTATTGTGCGTGAAATGTACAGAGGTTCAGCGCCCCGCCCCCCTCGTGAACCGAAGAGGCGCCGAAGCGTGCTTCGAGATCACAGGAAGGACCAGCTGGGTCTGGGGAGAGAGCGAGGGAAAGGGACGAACCCATCTCTCGCTCCTCAGCCAGATCCATGCGAGAGCCCCACGAATGAAATGTGAGCTCTGACTCCTGGAAGTAAGGCGAGCGCGAAGCATTTTGCCCGAAAGCAGATCGCAATGCTCGCATTTGTCTCTTAATTCCACAGCCGCTTTATTATTATGCGCGGGATATACAGACTTTCAGTTTCCTTGTGAACCGAAGAGGCCCCCGCCCCAACACAAGAGCGGCATGCTCTTCCCCAAACACACAAAACAAAAACTGGTGTGTGTTCGTTTCAGCCATAGAGTGTAAACATGGGAACACACACTGCTTGGTTTGTTTATCAATCAAGTTTGACAGGCTTGTGAGACACAGCACAGGATGCGCTGAAGAAAAGAGATCTGGCGAATACACTGGTGACGCCTCTATTTATAGCCCGGCCACAGGTGCATCCAATGAACTCACCAACCGAGGCTATACATTTCCGGTCAATGTTCATTGACGTGTTACACACATAATCACAGCTGGTCACAATGCAAGATCGTTCCCATAGCGCTTTTAGCAAGCGCAGCATCATAGTGAAGCTTTTTGTAAAGGGAACTCCAGCTGTATTGGCGAAAACGAACACACTTAGACTTGCTTGACACTAGATGTGAATGTGTTCTTGCATTCAATCACAGCTGGACGGAGTGCAATTCCGAATGCAGGGATCTGAAGACGTGTTTTTCTACATTTCAAATTACGTTTAACTTGACTCTGCGATCTAAAAATGCTGCATCTATGATGAGACCATCCAAAAATGTCCACCTGACACGTGTGCATTGACGCATCCTTAGAAAACTAAACAGACACACAACTTGTTAGTGGAACTGCACTTTGAAATATGCTTCGAAATCAACGAATACTGTCTCTTATAATCACGGCAGTGTTTACCTTCACTGTTCGAACGTAAACAGAACATGAAAGTTTCAGCTACTGTACATTATTTAGTCATTATCCATCCATCTTCAACAGCTTATCCGAAGTCGGGTCGCGGGGGCAGCAGCTCTAGCAGGGGGCCCCAAACTTCCCTATCCCGAGCCACATTAACCAGCTCTGACTGGGGGACCCCGAGGCGTTCCCAGGCTAGTGTGGAGATGTAATCTCTCCAACTAGTCCTGGGTCTTCACCGAGGCCTCCTCCCAGCTGGACGTGCCTGAAACACCTCCCTAGGGAGGTGCCCAGGGGGCATCCTTACCAGATGCCCAAACCACCTCAACTGACTCCTTTCCACGCAAAGGAGCAGCGGCTCAACTCCGAGCTCCTCACGGATGACTGAGCTCCTCACCCTATCTCTTTGGGAGAAGCCCGCCACCCTTCTGAGGAAGCCCATTTCGGCCGCTTGTACTCGCGACCTAGTTCTTTCGGTCATGACCCAGCCTTCATGACCATAGGTGAGGGTAGGAACAAAAATTGACCAGTAGCTCGAGAGCTTTGCCTTCCGGCTCAGCTCTCTTTTCATGACAACGGTGCGATAGAGCGAGTGCAATACCGCCCCCACTGCCCCATTCTCCGGCCAACCTCCCGGTCCATTGTCTCCTCACTCGTGAACAAGACCCCGAGGTACTTGAACTCCTTCACTTGGGGCAATACCTCCTTCCCTACCCGGAGTACGCACTCCATCGGTTTCCTGCGGTTTTAGTCATTATATTATGATTTATTGATATTTTGGGGCCTTTCTCAGTAAATATTAAATACGTGATTCATTATGACTAATTAAATGGCATATCATGTAGTTATTACAATTAAAAATGGAAATGGATTGACAGCCCTATTTTAAACAATATATTATTTTAAGCTAACAGTAAGTTTCCATTTCCTTGCAAACAAAACACCCATTTGACATTTTGAAAAAACTTTTTTTTAACCAATTTTCTTTCTCAAATATTACAAGTGATAAACTATTAAAATGTGTAGATCTAGTTTAAGACGCCTCTACACAGATAAATCTAATTTCTCCAGGAAGTGCATGTGTTAGTGGCTGTTAACATAAATACAGAAGTAAGAGTTAAGCCACGACCATCAGGCTGCTACCCAAGCTACCACTAGCAAAGAGAACTATGGCGTTCATTACAATCCTTTATCATGCTAGAGAGCTCAATTTACATTTGCCTCCATGACACTCCCTCATTAGGATGCTAAACAACACTAGTGAGCATTCACACACAAGACTAGGTCAGATCATGTTCAGGAGGGACCTACAAACTCAAAATCATCTGAATAAAGAGGATTACAGAGGCAAATAAGACATTAATCCAAACTAGAGAGAAAAATTGAGTATGTATTACACTAGATCTGAGCGATCATATCTTGGTGCGGCGGTTCAGCTGGATCACATGACTGGACGTCCTGAGAACTATGCAGCAGATGCCTCTCATGGAGGTTCTTTGTTGCTGGAGCAGCAGGAACCTGCACTTCTGTCGCCGCATTTCACACTGCATTCATTTGCCTGCCAGCTGCAACTTTTCATCTGCTCTGTTGGCATGTATAGAGGAACACCAGCATGCAGTGTTCATAATTAGCAAGATACAAAAATAAAACTCAAACACAGATAAAAATACTCAAATAAAACTTGCATCAAAAGTGGTTGAGCGTTTGGCAGTAGTGGTAGGTTGCATTCTAAAACAGGTACTCTTTGTACAATTAACTCTTTAAAAACTGCCCAGAATAGGTTTTTGCAACTTGAATTGAGATAATCGTGATGTTGAAGGAGCAATAACTACACTATATATACAATTTATTTGCTCTCAGTCAGACGCAAAATCATAAGTGAGGTGATGTTAGATGATGTGGACTGACTCACGTCTGATTCATCTCATCAAGGTGTCAGTTAGAAGAGGGCATCCACACTTTCAGTGTAATTGACAATGAACATGTAAGAAACATGTAGTGTAAGAAACAAAGTTACTGATATTTGTCTGAATAGCTGGATGAATTAGATTGATGATATTTTCTCAGGAAACATCACTTACTAACATCTTATCCACAATGGCCTCATACAATTGCCTCATACATTTAATTCACAATTAATTATTCTCTTATGTCCAAAACAAGCACAACGTTTAGCAAGCGCAAAATGCCATTCATTCATTATCACCTCAGCGGAAACACATTGACACTTTATGTCAGAGAATGTACTTCCTGCGGCAGCTGAAGAAATTCAACCTGTCAACCTGGGTTTTTAGGTGGCATGTGGAGATGGCACAGTGGTAGATCCAGCCTCGCTAGGAAGGGAGAGTTGCTACAACACGGTGACCGGAGGGCAGCTGGAACTGCCTAAGGGAGACGCGGGTCCACTCGTAAGGGGACATTAACGCAGAAACTACACACAGGGGGAGTCTGCGTAGGAGTCCTGCCCTGCGGAGCACCTATTCCAGTACAGCGTAGATTAAGTACCCGCAGTGGATTGGATCGGCGAGTTCCTCCACTGAACTGCGGACCCAAAGAGCTAGGGAGGAATTGTCCAGGGATCCAAATGAGTGGGCTCTCCTGGGAGAGAAAGCGCACAGTTTTACCTCAGCTGAGGGAAAGGGCACTAGGCCCAAGCGATCCACCCGGCCAGACCCCGAGTTCTACTGGCTCGGACCTGAGAAAACACGGGACGATACTGACTCAACCCGGAGATTGTAAAATCTCACAAAGGTATTAGGTGTTGCCCAACCCGCTGCTCTACATATGTCTGCTAGGGAGGTACACCAGGCCAGTGCCCAGTGAACTCCAGATAAGTGTCGCTAACAGAGAACGCTTGCAGGTCCCCGACCCTCTTGATGGAGGTGAGTGCCATCAGCAGGGCCGACTTTAGAGAGAGGGCCCTGAGTCCCGCTGATTCTAGCGGCTCGAAGGGAGGTCTCTGAAGGCCAGAGAGGACCACTGAAATGTCCCATGAGGGGAACAGGCTTGACCGGGAGGGATTTAACCTCTGGGCGCCTCTTAGGAACTTGATAATTAAGTTGTGCTTACCCAAAGACTTGCCGTCTACTGCGTCGTAGTGGGCCGCGATGGCAGCGACATACACCTTTAGGGTGGAAGGGGACTGCCTCCCCTCCAGCCTCTCCTGCAGAAATAAGAGCACTGACCTAACTGCACACTTCTGTTGTTCTTCAGGCTGGGAAGAACACCAACAGGTGCCACTTAAGGGCGTAAAGATGCCTGGTAGGGGCTCTGAGGAATCCTGAGATCCACAAGCCCTTTTATGCCTCTCAGTCGAACGTGATCTCATGTCAGCCCTCATTTATGGCCACGGCTAAACAGAAATGATGCTTTCTCAATCCTCCCAAATGACCTCTGGATGGACTTCAGATTGACAAGTCTATCCAAGACTCTAGACACTTGACAAGCCTATCCTCTTTGATTGACTCCTGACTGTCATCATTGCTCTGTAAATAATGATCATATAGCTAATATGTTGCCTTACAAGAACGGTTCTTGTTCAGAGCACATTCCTTCCCAATGTCATTTTTGCTTGTGTGCAGTAATAGGAACATTCCATTTTATACACTGGGCATGATGAAGAAGTTTTTGATTAAAGTGAGGGATGTTCGGAGGCAGAAGCGGTGTGGAGAGAAAGAGGATTAATCTTGAGGTAGAGTTTCACCGTCTCTCTGCACTGCTGTCGTGCTATTGAAACACTGGCCTGTGAATAATGGAGTGTCCATCACACAGTGATCTCGGGCCCCTGGTGGGATTTTTTTGGGGGATAATACATAAGCAGAGAACAATATATGATTCATAAAGTATAGTTTTAGCCCAGTAATTTCATCTATTGAACAAGGAACTGAATTAAAGTAATACCACATATGAGCTAGGTACATGATAGCTGCTATTGTCATACCATGTCTCTGTGGAGAGCCATCATCCGGTTATACATATTCACACAATGTCTGCAAGAAGTCTATAGTGAAAGACCTGAAGTACAAAGCACTTGTCATGCGATGGATTCTGTAATTGCTTTGTGTTTCCAGTGTCTTAGTAGGATAAATTGACTAATTTCACAAAGCGTGCTAATGATTCTGTGGGAATAAAAACAGTATGAAAAATGCATACGAAACTAAACGGTACAGTCAAAATGCACGATTAAAACGGAATTATTACCAATGCCAATTTACTTACTGATTCTTACATCGAAACGCCCCCTCAAATTAGAAAATTGGGCTCCAAAAAAATCCCACTGTTCATTAAGACTTGTGGTAGTGTTTATGTGTGTAAATACAATTATTCTGACATGACTTGAATGTTCTATATGCTAGGACAGTATCCTTCGTACTCCAATGACTGTTTTAAATATTCAGTACCAAATATGTTAATATTTAAAAATACATGTTTATTTTGCACGTTATAAATTATTAAGAGAATTGACTCCCCATGCAACATGCATGTTGAGATCAATTATATCGTATGGCTTTTCAACTATTTTTTGAAATGTAGTATGATGTTCAGTAATCTATCTTTTAAAAATGCATGCATATGATCTGATGTCATATCACTAATTTATTATTCATGTCATTTCCGTGTTGCTTGGATGTGCATCATTGAGCTCAATCAATTAACTAAGCATAAATCAGCAGCTTCGATGACATCACACAAACTGTTTTGTATTTTCATTAGTTATAGCTGGAAGGAATATTTCAGTATGGATCATTTTCTAGGACATATCCGTAGTTATATCAAATAATCTACCGCTAATGTGCCTTTTTAGTGTAAGTTATAGATTCATTTATTACCCTTTTTGTATAAGTAATTATTTCTAAAATACCAAAGAACCATCTTTTCTGCCCAGGTCATTTTCGGCTGCTGATTTATCGTCTGATTCTGCTCTGATGCTGTCTTGGCAAGGTGTGACATTTCAAAATATTTATAGCTCAGGCACATTAAGAGCTTCCATATGAAGGTGACCGAATGCTCTTTCCACAGCCGCTTAATTAATGCAACCCACTGCTTGCACCTCCTGTCTAATTTATCCAGTCCTTGCAGTCGGACACGTGCAGATCCGCTCTGGACACTGACAAACAGCTCATAAACAAGCAGCGTTGCCCAGAGACGTTCTGCGGCGGGAAATTGGAGAAGGTTCCACGCCAAAGCACTGAATCTTTAATATTTTATCGATCCAATCTAAACCTTCTGCCCAAAGTGGCAATTAAAATTCAATTAAACTGACTGAAAGCATCATATTACATTTCAGCTTTTTATGAGCTCCCCGCTAATGCTGCAGGACAAATCTCAAATATAATCATAGTCTTTTCAAATTATATGATCTAGATCGCTCGCTGTAAAAGTGACACTTTTAGGTTTACTTCCAATAATTTTTTAACTATAACCCTTTAATGAATACCATTTTATAGCCTTTAAATCAATTATTACTAGGCATTTTAATAAAGCTAACCGAGTGCTATTGTTTTATGCACTGCAAGAGAAATGATTTTCATTTTACCGCTTCCATTCTACACAAATTCATCTGAAATACTCTGCTGAACAATTGTACTGATCTAACTGTACTTGAGACTGAAGCGAGAAATAATATGTTTATTTGTATCTACAGTTAACCGTCATTGTAATTCAGAATTGTGAATATCTGAACTCTGTTTGTCATTTGTAGCGTGTGGTAAAATCCTGCTTTATACACATTCACAAGCACATTTTTCATTATAGTGTCTCAGTTTAACCACAATCTTAGAAAATTCAATTTGTAAATTTCTTAAGGAAATATGAATCTTACCTGCTTGTGCAAAACTCACCGCCACGATGCTAGGGTGTTTTGGGTGGCTTCCAGGGCATTGCTATGCAGTTGCTGAGGAGTTCTGAGTGTTTTTAGCATGTTTCTACGTCGTTCATAGGGTACAGAAGGGCTGCACTGGACAAAATACAAGACCCTTGTTTTAGGAAGCGCTTCCATCATGAATTCATCCACCCTTTGAAGAACAGGTACAGTGGTGCACATGAACACATTTGGTTTTATATCTAAAATGTAAATTAAAGTATAAGGGAAAGTTTGTTTCTAAGGTTAAGTTTTCTACCATTTTTATCACCTTTTTTACATTTTTACCATTTGTTTCACATGATCCTCAATGACAAATTCATTTTAAAGGTACATATGTTCCTTGCAATCTATCAATGTGTGTTTACTGAAACTGAATAAATAATAATTTAAAAGAATATATAAAATGCAGTTTAAAATAGTTTTGCATGGAGTATAGCATGTCACACCACAGGACATGTCGACTTCACAAAAGTATTTAACGTCAATTACCCACTTAAAACACTTAAAGACGTTTGAATAAAATGCATGACCTGCAGATCTCTTCCTCACTTCCTCTGTAAATGAGATGCATGTGTCTTCTGCAGCCCTGTATCTCCTCTCGTTTTAATTCTGTTTGAGTACATGCCTCAGTCATCTTGGCTTTTATTGACTCAATCTCCGGAAGAACGTTGCTTGCCATAACTCGCACATCAGGCCGGTTCTTGATACTGTCCTCAGTCATTTAAAGCCTTTATATAATTGTAATTTCAGGGCTGGCTGCTTGTTTTTCTAAAATGTACTCAAGGAATTAGTTACTCCAGCCACAAATCAGACAAATTTATGTGTGGTTGTAATGCAGTTTATGGCTTCATGGTACATTGCTTCAAAAACAACAGATGTGAAATTATGTCAAATATAATTGGGGGGGGGGGGGGGGGGGGGTGGTCTATGTTCTGTCTCCACTGGCCTGATATGGAAAAGGTGTGAAGCGCATTTACTCACCATATACAGTACATTTAATGTGTTCTTCAGGGCCAGTGATTAATGTGTTGCTCTTTTTATTACAGATAAGAGTAGCACTGGAGTAGGTCAGGAGATATGTGTGCTGTAAATCTGCTCAAATGTGCAGTGAAATCATCAGCTATCAGAACAGAAATCCACATACGTTTATGTTAACTAGGAGCTTGCAGTGAAGAGAGTAAGTGGAGGTTTGAGGGGGGATTGTTGGGGTGTGCAGGACGATTATTGGGGTTGTGTGGGGTAAGAGTATATTAGATTATATGGGGTGAGTGTGAGGGGTATGTATTGTGAGTAATGGCCATGTACGGGGCAAGTTTTGAGGTGTGTGGGGCAATTGTTGACGGTATATAGGGTTGAGTGTTGGGGTAAATGGGCTGAGTGTGGAGGGTGTGTGGGTCAAGAATCGAGGTAATTTGGGGTAAGGGTCAGGATGTACAGGGTGAGTTTCATGGGTGTGCGGTGGGAGTGTCAGAGGTAGAAAAGGTGAGTCTCAGGAGTGTGGGGTGAATGCCGGGGGTTGTGGGGTGAGTGTCGGATGTTTGTGGGGTGAATGTCAGGGTTCATGGAGTGAATGTTGGGGGTCGTGGGGTGAGTGTTGGATGTTTGTGGGGTGAATGTCGGGGGTCATGGAGTGAATATTGGGGGTCATGGGGTGAGTGTCGGATGTTTGTGGGGTGAATGTCGGGGGTCGTGGAGTGAGTGTCGGAGGTTTGTGGGGTGAATGTCAGATGTTTGTGAGGTGAGTGTCGGGGGCCGTGGGGTTAGTGTCGGATGTTTGTGGGGTGAATGTCGGGGGTTATGGAGTGAATGTCGGGGGTCGTGGGGTGAGTGTCGGATGTTTGTGGGGTGAATGTCAGAGGTTTGTGGGGTGAATGTCGGGGGTTATGGAGTAAATGTCGGGGGTCGTGGGGTGAGTGTTGGATGTTTGTGGGGTGAATGTCAGAGGTTTGTGGGGTGAATGTCAGAGGTTTGTGGGGTGAATGTCGGGGGTTATGGAGTGAATGTCGGGGGTCATGGGGTGAGTGTCAGAGGTTTGTGGGGTGAATGTCAGGGGTCGTGGGGTGAGTGTTGGATGTTTGTGGGGTGAATGTCGGGGGTCGTGGGGTGAGTGTCGGAGATTTGTGGGGTGAATGTCGGGGGTCGTGGGGTGAGTGTCGGAGATTTGTGGGGTGAATGTTGGGGGTCGTGGAGTGAGTGTCGGAGATTTGTGGGGTGAATGTCAGGGGTCGTGGGGTGAGTGTTGGATGTTTGTGGGGTGAATGTCGGGGGTCGTGGGGTGAGTGTCTGAGATTTGTGGGGTGAATGTCGGGGGTCGTGGGGTGAGTGTCGGATGTTTGTGGGGTGAATGTCAGAGGTTTGTGGGGTGAATGTCGGGGGTCATGGGGTGAGTGTCGGAGGTTTGTGGGGTGAATGTTGGGGGTCGTGGGGTGAGTGTTGGATGTTTGTGGGGTGAATGTCGGGGGTCGTGGGGTGAGTGTCTGAGATTTGTGGGGTGAATGTCGGGGGTCGTGGGGTGAGTGTCGGATGTTTGTGGGGTGAATGTCAGAGGTTTGTGGGGTGAATGTCGGGGGTCATGGGGTGAGTGTCGGAGGTTTGTGGGGTGAATGTTGGGGGTCGTGGGGTGAGTGTCGGATGTTTGTGGGGTGAATGTCAGAGGTTTGTGGGGTGAATGTCGGGGGTCGTGGGGTGAGTGTCAGAGATTTGTGGGGTGAATGTCGGGGGTTGTGGGGTGAGTGTTGGATGTTTGTGGGGTGAGTGTCGGCGATTTGTGGGGTGAATGTCGGGGGTCATGGGGTGAGTGTCGCATGTTTGTGGGGTGAATGTCAGAGGTTTGTGGGGTGAATGTTGGGGGTCGTGGGGTGAGTTTCGGATGTTTGTGGGGTGAATGTCGAGGGTTATGGAGTGAATGTCGGGGGTCGTGGGGTGAGTGTCGGAGGTTTGTGGGGTGAATGTCGGGGGTCGTGGGGTGAGTGTTGGATGTTTGTGGGGAGAATGTCAGAGGTTTGTGGGGTGAATGTCGGGGGTCGTGGGGTGAGTGTTGGAGATTTGTGGGGTGAATGTCGGGGGTCGTGGGGTGAGTGTCGGATGTTTGTGGGGTGAATGTCAGAGGTTTGTGGGGTGAATGTCGGGGGTCGTGGGGTGAGTGTCGGAGGTTTGTGGAGTGAATGTCGGGGTCGTGGGGTGAGTGTCGGATGTTTGTGGGGTGAATGTCAGAGGTTTGTGGGGTGAATGTCGGGGGTCGTGGGTGAGTGTCGGAGATTTATGGGGTGAATGTCGGGGGTTGTGGGGTGAGTGTTGGATGTTTGTGGGGTGAGTGTCAGAGATTTGTGGGGTGAATGTCGGGGGTCGTGGGGTGAGTGTCGGAGATTTGTGGGGTGATTGTCGGGGGTCGTGGGGTGAGTGTCGGAGGTTTGTGGGCTGAATGTCGGGGGTCGTTGGGTGAGTGTTGGATGTTTGTGGGGTGAATGTCAGAGGTTCGTGGGGTGAATGTCGGGGGTCGTGGGGTGAGTGTCGGATGTTTGTGGGGTCAATGTCAGAGGTTTGTGGGGTGAATGTCGGGGGTCGTGGGGTGAGTGTCGGAGATTTGTGGGGTGAATGTCGGGGGTCATGGGGTGAGTGTCGGATGTTTGTGGGGTGAATGTCGGGGTTCATGGAGTGAATGTCGGGGGTCGTGGGGTGAGTGTTTGACGTTTGTGGGGTGGATATCAGAGGTTTGTGGGGTGAATGCCGGGGATCGTGGGACGAGTGTTTGATGTTTGTGCAGTGAATGTTGAGGGTGTGTGTCGGTAGTCTGTGGGGTAGTGTCATGGGTGTTGGAGGTATGGGGGGAAAGTGTCAAGGGTATATGCGGTGAGTGTCGGGGGTATGTGAAGGAATGTTTGCTAACTGATTTTGATTTAGGACTCAAATCTAACATTGTACATCATGTGTCTACTCAACACAGGAAACAAATAGTGGATCATAAAAAACTTAAAATGTCCTATATAACAAACATATGAATTTATTAATATTACCATGACCTGCATAGGCTCAACAATATGCAAATTATTAACATAACATAGTATGACAAGGAAAATGTATTTTGAATTTTGACAATAACTCACCACACAAAAACATAGTGTTAGACACGTTTCTCCTCGCTGCAGGTTAATCTGTATTTAATGTGATCTGGGTGATATTTTCTTTGGAATCTTGGGGATGGCCCACTACAACAGAGACTTCTGTAAAAAAAATTGCTTCCATGATTTCGCCACTGACAGACCTCTTAAGCACTGAGTGGAAATATGTATGGAGCCCTGAGTGTGAGTCTGCATTTTGTTCTGCAAAAGACCTTCTGTGTAAAGCTAAAGTTCTGTCTGCTCCTAAATTCACCATACCTTTCAAACTACAGGTTGATGCCAGTGCTTATGGGGCTGGTGCAGTACTATTTCAGGAAGATGATGCCTGTTGAGCTGAATGCTATGAGCATAGCCTGTATGCTATTTTTCGAATAAGTTCACAAAGTGTCAAATAGCGTATAGTACCATTGAGAAAGAGGCTCTAGCCTTGCTGTTAGCCCTCCAGCATTTAGAGATCTGTTTGAGTTCTAGTAATGGCACTCCAACAGGTGGTTTACACCTTGTTTTTCTGTCACCTATGGCTAACTTTAACCACAGATTAATGAGGTGGTCCCTCATTGTACAAGAGTTTGTCCTAGACACAAAATATAAAAAGATGCGGAAAATGTGGTAGCAGATGCCTTGTCTAAGTAAGGGTGGGTGTGTTACATCCCAGGACATATTCATTTCATTCTTTTTATTCACTTGTTGATGTGCTTGAAATTTTGATTCATGTTAATACTGTGATCAAGTATTGGGCAGTTGTTTTGTATTGTGTTGTACTGTGTTATATCTCTTACTCTGCTGCAGTCAACCAAATTAGCGGCAGCTGCACCAATCGACGCTGAAGTGTTCACTGGCGTGGACTGGTTACCGAGGAGCAAGACTGGGGATATAAACTGGGAGTAAAGCCAGCTTGGACAGACACTCTTTTCTCCTGCCCTGACTTCATGGTTTTGTGCTATCTTGTGACAATCTTTGATCAAAATTGTTACATGGTAGTTGTTGCTGTGTGTAGTTTCACCTTCATTTACTCTTGTAAGTTGTCTTTTCATTAATATAGTTATTTTACCCCGTTCTGTTTGTTATTACCCCAATAAAATTGAGAACATTTAAGTTAAAGTTTATTGGAAGCCGTAGGGAGCTGGGTACCATTTATGTTGTACTATCCAGTTTTCTCCTGTTTATGTGCTAGCAAGGGAGTTAGAACAGTGTTTGTTAATCTTTTTCTTTCTGAGGAAATGTGTTACTCAGCAAGTGTACCTTTTGTTTGTTAGTTTGGCCTGGCCCTCTTCCAAAGTCTTATGTTTGCTTCCCTTTTTCTCTATGTAAATACACTTTTTGTTATTTAGACCTGGTTATCTGTGAGTAGTTTTGGGTCAGTTTTAAAAGATAGTATTCACTTTTTTTACCTTGTTACTTCTCCCTCAACCCTAGACTGGGTGGTAATTGATCCAATAATCAATTTCTTGATTATTGGATATTTTTTTCACAAATTGTCCATTAATGTTTAAAATGAAGCTTCCTTTAAGAGGGGGTCTACAAAACAGTTCTTCATTAGATGGTTTTTATAGAATATCTTTTAAAAGAATGATAGAGTGAACACTGCATGGTTCTGGCAGTACATGGACAGTTTGTGCTCAGGTGGCTAAAGGATTTGACCAATAGAAATAATTTTTGCTCAGGAAGAACAGAAATGAGAGGGACCATTGGCTGTCATCATTACAGCATGAGAGATGGGCTGACGCAATTAATAGACTCGTGTATGTGGACTGTGATATGGCTTTAGGGCTGAACTGAACCCTTCTCACTGTCTGGGGCTCTTATATACTCCGACCCGTCCTCAGCCAGACATTTTACATGACTCTAAGCATAGAGTGATGATATTAGGCCTGTGGAAACGTTCAAATGGGATAATGTTCTTTCTTTCTTTATCTCACACATATACACAGTAGAAGTCATTTCTTTCTGCATGTAGATAGACTCTTCCTGCTATATGCATATGACATATGCTGTGATAACACATGCATGGAAATTAAAAATAAACACAGTCTGATTGTTCTTTGTTTTGCAGTTAAGGGGGAACAATTATATCTTCACAGCAGAATGGAACGTTTTCCAACAGATCAACGTCTCGCTGCTTGGCAGATGGCGGCGGATGTACAGCGATCTTACTCGCGGAAATGAAGAGAAATTATGTCTGATCTCTCGGTAAACGTCACACGCAATTAGAGTCAGAGTTGAGATAAAGAGGCCATCAACTGAACATCTGACAGTAGGGTTCCAAGTTTATTTTTCTTAAATGATTCTGTTTTTGTAAATGACTTTATACAGGAAGCTCATCTGATGAGACTGACTGTAATGTGCCATCCTTTATTGTTAGTGACAATAACACAGTTTTACTTTTTATGTCAGTCCAAAAATTTCCTCATGTCCAGGACTATCTTTATTCTGTTCTGACTATTTTATTTTTATTTATTTATTGTCGCTCATCAGATTACCATTTTAACACAACTCTAGTAACACGATCAAAAAAGTACCAAAACTATCATGCTACTACCATCGTTTTGGACCTGGTACCATGTAATTTTTTTTTTTGAGTATTGGAATACTATGTACTTACCGTGGTACATGAATATGACAATGATTTGGTACCATATATACCAAAGAACCATGGCATTTTAATCTGGTAATGTCACTGTAGCATAGTTCTGCAACAATTGCCCGTCCACATGTTGTTGAAGATATTGTACGCTCAATGTTATTCTGCATCAGATGTTTATTCAGTGCTGGCTGAACTTTTGTTATCATTGTCCAGTTGAAGCTCATCTGTCAAGTATTGATTATGAGAGAACAATGATCATTTGGACTGCAATTCCACACACAAACACACACTATTGGTGAATGTAAACACTCCAGCAACAATGCAGCAGAGATGCATTAAGTAGGAAGAGACATTTACATTTTGCTCTACAACTTAAATTACACACATTGGTACCTCAAACATGAATTCTGAAGCAACTGTGCTTTTTTAAAAATGTACCTTGCAAAGAAGCTGCTAGACTGTATATGGAGTCCTTTTTTAATTCCTGAGGAGATCCATAGCTTGAAAATGCAAATTCTCTTCTGGGTTTTTGGACTACAAACCAATCAGCTCTATAATGTGTGTGTGTGTGTGTGTGTGTGTGTTTGAGAGAGAGAGAGAGAGAGAGAGAGAGAGAGAGAGAGAGAGAGAGAGGAGTGGGAGAGAAAAGAAAATGGCAGAGATGAAGATGGGTGTGCCTGCATGTCCCATCACATGTCAAGGAATAGTTCACCTAAAAATAAAAGATTCTGTCATCACTTACTCAACCAGCGCAGAAAATACTATAAAAAGTCTGCAGATTCTGTCACCCCTGATGATCAGTAATCTCATTGTGAACTTCTTTCTCTCAGCCCAATCGCCCATCAAAAGACATTTTACACTTCAATCAGGGGTTGTAATACAGTGACCTGCACATTAATGACTAATTCACTGTCTCCTTTATTACATTAAAGGACATAAACTGGATTAATGTTCTCAGTGAAGTTACAAACAGAACCTCTCTGCTTTTCCTTCATATGTTATCAATCATTTTATGAAACCTTTAAAGAAGAGGAACAAATGAGCAGAAAAGGTGATGAGAAGGAACTTGCAGATATAGTAAATATATATATATATATATTAATATTAGCTATGTTACATACTGTATTATTATTAGTGCTGTCAGTCAAATAAAAACTGTAATCATGATTCATCTCAAATTCTGAAAGAGCTGAAATTCGACTCTATAAATACTATACTCTATGGTATACATTGTCCACAATATTCATTGAACGGCAGGCTGTTACAGCAATCGTGAAGCCGCATTCACGTGATTCGCGTCAGGGTGTTGACGGCTCAACATCATCGTCAAACAGTGTTTTGAAGTTTGTACTCCACATGAAATTCACAGCAGAGAATGGCAGAGTTCAAGATGGCATACTACTCATACCACTCTTACTGTTTCTGCCATATCTATGTATGCGCTGGCACTGGTCACATAATGATACTGCATCTGTATTGTCCTGTAATCATTAGCTAACGCTTCTAAAGATCAGTGGCAACTGGGTCAAAATTGAAATAGTTTGACATTTCTTTCGCCCTACTCGATTTTTCTTGAGCCCCCACAGAAACTTGTAATCCGAAATTATCAAGGAAGACCCTGGACATCAAAATGATCAAGGGGAAATAAAAAAGACAACAAGTTGCCCACACTAAAGATCAAAATTGCCCCCAAGGATCGCATCCTAGTCCCATCCCTGCATACTGTGTATTTTAAAATCTATTATATATATACATATATTAAAAGGACTCTGTTAAAAAACTAATACCAATAAATGTAGCTTGGGAAAGGAAAACATTCCTTCAGCAGAGCAGCGGAATCTGAATTTATAATTTCATCTTGTTATTTGACAGGTACTGCAGTGGCAACTTCTTGTTCTGAGCACGTTGTATTTTATTCATAAATTCACAGATGATGGTGGAACCAGAGCAAGAAGAATAGACTGCAAAAGTTCTTTGTTTATCTTCTGCAGGACCGTACATCGCCTGTGAGCGGCGTCGTTCCTGACATGGCTAATGGTGTACTGTAATGTGTATTACCATGGATGGCTGCTGACACGTGAGAGGCTGCTCAGCTTTCTCAGAGGGTGTCTGGTATTCTGGGACACACTGAAGAAAGCGCTTCATTAAATGCAAGACAGGTATGACATCCACTTCAAGAGCAGCAGCTCTACATATCGAGAGGAGGATTCTCATGGTCATATCGGGGAGGGGCTGAGAAGTACAAAGGAATACCTGGATGCTTTTGGAGATGACATAAAACAAGGAGGCAGGAGGCTGGAAAATAATGGCTAATGGAGGAGTTTAGCCTGAGGCCATACGCCTGCTTTGCCTACTTCTGTATAACTAGTATATTTATAATTCAAATACATACCTTTAATAATTAACTACCAGTGACTATTAAAGGAGAATACAAGATTCAGTGAAGAGACGCGGCTCAGTTTTACGGAACAAAAGGATGAAGGCTGCAGATTCTTCACAATGCCGTCATTTCTGCTGGACAGTCAACAGCGATTTAAAAACATGCGCTGGATACAGCAGACATGGTTTGGTTGTTGCAGGCCACAGTTCCAAACATATCATTGCATTTTTATTCCTTGCTGTATATTCAGTTGAGCGCTGAGCTGCTCATTTGATAAACAGAAATAGTGATAAAGAATTAGCGTTTCTGTAATACTTTCTGAACGTTTCATACTGATATGCAGGATGTAACAAGAAGCCAAAATATTCATCATTTATTCTAAATACCCAACTGACTTTGTAGATTTGTAAATTCTGCTATGTAAAATTGTAAATGAACCTCTTGGTAGCAATACTTTTATTTTTTGTATATTGATGGTCAGAAACAAACACAACGTGTTTTGATGGAATCTTCAGCTAGAATAATGGAAAACACAAATATACTGTGTCTCACTGTGTCGCTCCCTCCACAGATAGGATGTTCTCCGTGAGGTCACACAATGTTTTTCTGGTGAAGGTCAGTGGATTTGGTTTGTTTCTCAAGACTCCTGATGGAGGTGCAGTCGGGAGATGCATGAAGAATATGCATTATGGTATACATGATCAATGCCATTATATGCAGTATATCATGATGTTTAATGACATACAGACCTCTGGAAAAATAATGTGCCAGACACTGGACACCAGTATAAGTTTTGTTTGTTTATGTGGGTGGCCACATTTGATTAAATAAATGGTTTGATTAAGGATTACGGTATATTATAGAACAGATCAGACCTACAGATAACTACATTCATCAACACAAAACATTTTAGAAAAGACAAAACAACTTATGAAAGGCCATTTCATGGTAAACACTAATGTTTTTATACGCTACCACAAATTCAGTATCACTTTACATACAGTAAGTAATGTTCCCTTTATTAAGGTTTTATTAATGATTACTAATTCATTTACAAATGCGTTATAAATCATTGATATGCATTTATAACAACATGCATAAAAAAGGGTGACTTTCATGCAGTATCTGCCAAATAGTGAACCATTTTACCTCACGTTATACTGCTTAATTATTCAATATTTATAAGTTATGACAATGTAAAGTGGGCACATATCAAGCATTCATTTATGTGCATAAGGTTCAGTGTGGATTCATGGTCAACACAGCCAATGGTTCATTGGTCAAACATATCTAATCTGTTGACATCATTCTGTATGCAATTAATTAACCAGATTTCCTGCATGTAAACATAGCATTTTGATTATTAGTAATGTCATCTATATGCATATACAAGTAATGTTCATAATAAATTGTTAAAATTGAAATCATTGCAATCAATACATCGGAAATTTGGCAGTAAATGATCTGGCTCCAGAATTGGGCTGAAATACAACATCCTCTCCTCTTGAATTCACATTGTGCTCTGTGTGTTATTGCAACATTAACACTGTAACTGCACTCTCATTAAAAAGAGCCTTTTTATTTGTCTTAAAATGACCCATAAAATATGTGAAAATAGTGAGCACAATATGTAAAAAGAAATGATAGTGAGTCTCTGAATACATAGACATATTTATTGTGGGCATCATCGCAGCTTCTATTTATTTTTTTAAGTCTCCTTTGGGAAGTTTTGGGATAGGTCACAAACAAAAGAATGTTGAATTCAGAAAGACTAATCACAATAATATATTATCATTGAATATGAACAGGGTTGGGAGTAACAAAATACATGTAATGGGATAACATATTTAAAATACAGAATATAAGTGATGTTGTAATATAACAGTAACTGCATTCCACTACAGATACAATTTTAATCATTGTAATTACAATACAGTTACATTCAAAAAGTATTTTGATTACTGAAGAGATTACTTTGCGTTTTATTGTCATTTGTTTCATTTAATATTTAGTGCTTTCAGATGGAAAACATTGATACATATAAATGATGTGATATAAAGTGCATTTGAACAGCGGTGAAACACTTTCTTATGATGCGTTACATTCATACGTCAGTGCATTTCTTCATTTCCAAAGATCAGGTAGGATTTACTGTAATTGAAGTGTTTATGTGCAGTACGGTGAGTTTCATGATTTTAACACGAAGCTGTTAACAATGATTCAAGTCTGTAGTTCTGCAGATTTGTATTAAAAACAAAATAATACCAATGCACAGTTCCTCTCAGTGGTGGAATGAACTTTCAGCCTTCATCAAACAGAATCCATCGCTATCTTTGAACTCTTCTGGGAGCATTTCAATTACTAACAACCTTATTTAATTGCACTTGAAAAACACTCCATTTACAGCAATGCTCAGGTTTGCATTAGTTTTCTGCTTCAACCGTAGCATATCTACAATGAACACTAAATGTAAGTAACAGCTGCATTCTGTCTAATACTCATTGCGTGTGTTTAGTATGTTCACACACTCTCATACACACACACACACACACACTCAGAAACACACATATACACTCTCAGAAACACACACACACACACAGACACACACATATAAACACACACACAGACACACACACATAAACACATACACGCAGAAACACATACACACACACGCACACACACTCTCTCACACAAACACATAAACACACATGTTGTGAATCTTACCTGTGTGATAGTGAAGAATGTGGTGAATCAATCACATGAATATCTATGCTCTGTCCCATCATCCGCTGATCTGTCAAGTGTTCAGCTACAGGCCAGAATGGAACGGATTCAGAGATTCCCCCAAACTCACTTCACCAGGAAACTTTGACAACTTTTGATGTGTGACTTTTATTTTGTCAAGAGCAAGTCTGTATAGATTCATGTACAGTAGGCCTATATGCATCTATAGCATGTGTGAGCTTTTATTCTCCATCCCCTAATGTTCTTTTCATCTTAATAATTCTCTGTCAAACTGTCCATTCTCAAGATTAAACATAAGTTAAGCACTCAGGCATTTCACCATTTTTTCAACTCTCAATAATTCATGGCCGCTGTTTCCCTGCGTGAATATTTACATGTAAAGTATCCCTTGGAGCTGAAACAGAGAGGCATGTTTACAATGTTAAACTCTCCAATGTCCCTCCAGACTGAATTTAGCTTTCAACCATTTCGCACACCAACGAGGACATTACACAATTATTTTTATTGTATTCCTTCATCATGTTATATTAAAATAAATGACAGTTTCTATTGATGAAAAATAAGTCTTCCATGCTGCATTTGAGCGAACTCAATTCTATCAATGTTACATGTATATATTTCATGTGCAATATGTTACTTTAGATCATATGCTGTGCCAATGAAAACTGCAGCTATTGTCAAATTAAATGCATCAAGTTCATCATATATTCAGACGTTCTTTTATAGAATTCATTATAATGTTAAAATCAGTGTGTTCAAATAATCTTCGGTTTATTATTCAGACTCTAAATATCATGAAAATACCTTGTTATGTAAATTGTTGTGCAGGTATGTGTACATTTGTTATGTAAATTGTTGTGTAAGTTTGTTATGTAAATTGTTGTGCAGGTATGTGTACATTTGTTATGTAAATTGTTGTGTAAGTTTGTTATGTAAATTGTTGTGCAGGTATGTGTACATTTGTTATGTAAATTGTTGTGTAAGTTTGTTATGTAAATTGTTTTGTGTAAATATGTTGTTATTGTAAAGTGGTTTATGTCTCGTCACTGTCATTACTGCAATGTTGCTCGGAACTGCACACAAGAATTTCACCTACTGTTGCACTCGTGTACACAGTAGTGTGACAATAAAGTGATTTGATTTGATTTGATTTGATTTGATTTTAAATCTAAAACAGCAACATGTTTACAATACACAAATTCAGAAACACTTTACATTAATGTTCCATTTCTTAGGGGTTTATTAATGACTAATAATTCATTTACAAATGCATTCTAAATCACTGATGTGCATTTATAACAACATGCATAAAAAGGGCCAGTAGTGAGCCAATTTACCTCACGTTATATAATGCTAAATCAAATGTATTCAATATTTATATGTTATGACAATGTAAAGTGGGCACATATCGAGCATTCATTTATGTACATAAGGTTCAGTGTGCTTTAATGCTCATCAGGCTTTATTATATGATATATGCTGTGAATGAGCATGAAAAGTGCAGTTTAGGTCACTAGAACAAGGTAAAACCATTCTTCTGACATCAACAGGACAAGTGACATAAATCAGGAATTGGGGCATTTTATGTTTTGATTCAAATAAGTATTCATTAAGCATGTATAACATGTAAGTTAAAACGCTCACTCTTTGGCCTCCCTAGCATGATTTATAAATGATTTATAATGCATTTGTAAATGACTTATTATGCATTCCTAAACCCTTAAACAATGGAGCATTAATGTGAGTGTTGCTAAGAATTATTGCGCTTTCTGAAATGGTCCAATCTCAGTCAGTCCGTGTGTGTTGTCACATTCTCACTGTGTGTTCCGATGGCAGTGGCCTCACCATCGGCTCTCATGTAGATCTGCAGTCGCCTACAAAGGGAGCGCTTCTCTTTGATACTTCACTCTGCATTTGAATCAGCGGTCGCTCTGTTTGACAGTGTGCGGTAATTACCCGGGTACGGTCCTGCTTGTTCATGTAAACTCTTCCAGAAGCAAGAGATACAGTCAAACGGGAAGATGTAAGAAATACAAAACAACAACAAAGATGGCACAGGCATTTATGTGTGGGGATTTTAAGCCTTGAATACTGTAAATGCAAAACAGTGTCTTGGTGAGGGTCTGTGCTCTGTAAGTATTTGTTTAAATATGGGAGAGTCATGCATCCTAAGATGAATATGATTCCTGGAGTCGCATTTATACAGGAAGCGCGAGTCTTTACATCTTTATGAAGGAACACTTGAAATAATTGGACTTGCCAATAGTTTGCAAAAATAAGCCATTAAAGATGTGACGTTCTCTGGATTAGCGCTAATGAGCTGTCAGTTACGTCATGTGGGCGTGGCTCGTGTTTCATTAGCGTTTGACACGCAGTCATGAGGACTCTCATGTGTCACGCGACTTCAAGTGAGCGCCCAAACTCAAAACTTTAACCCATTGTACCAGTTGACATATTTCTTCAAAAATATGAATATCATTGCTTCTAAAATTGGAGAAACACACTCGGATGAACAAAAAAAAAAAAAAAAAAAAAAAAAGGAGTAGGCTATATTAAAAATAGAGCTATTATAGCCTATGACCAAAAATCATTCCGAATAATCTAATGTTCAGAGTGTTTCACTGAAAGTGTTCGGAAACATATCCAACACATGTGTTTAAGCAGTGTCTTCATGACTTTCCGCGCTTTAAGTCTCTTCACTAACACATGACACCGGAAAATAACACATTATTATTATTGCTGAAGCCCACCAATATCGAGAATTACCGCGCAGTTCTCTTAATATTCTCATCGTGGACACAGAAATATTTGGACATGTTTTGATATATTCATATTTGAAAAGCAAAGTAAATGCATAGGCTACTTTAGAACAGATGATCTCTGGGGTGATTTATTATTCTGAGCATATACTGGAAACAAGAATGATCCATCACAATCTGTTTTAACTCTTATTTCTGCATGTTCGTTTAATAAAAGCACATTCAGCGTGCAGGAAAATTCTGCTGGCCTTCTATGTCTTTATCTATTATTAATATTATTTCTTTTTTATATTTTCCTTTTATTTGATTTCAAAAGCAGTGGAAAATGTAAAAAATTGTTGGGGTATTTTTGGTTAGTATTTGCATTTCCAAACTATGGCGAGGAGGAAAATATAATAATAATAATATGCATAATAAAAATAATTGGTCAAATGATTATTGGTATTATTAATATCTAAAGTTTCGGGTTCTTACATTTTTGCACTGCATCTTTTTTTCTATTCCTCGATCTCTCGGTGATTAAATAATATGTTCCGTCTTAAATGAATCGATAAGCGCAGGAGAAATGTGCACTGGGAGAATAATCGCGTTTAATTCTATTAAACACACTTCTCTAATTATAGAACATAGTGTGTGAGAGACGTTCAACAGAGTACGATGTTTTACACAGCATTATTTACGAAAGATAAACGAATACAAACAATCAAACAAATAAACAGAAATGATAAAACGGGTGTGTTCGCAACAATACTGTTCATCATCTATTTATTTCGCGCTTCGGAATATCCCTCCGGAAATGTGGTGTATTCAAAAATATATTTTATTCAACCATTTGTTTGAAAATAGCAGAGTTCATTTATTTTAATTTTACTTCTGAACTTCCACTGAATGAAGGCTCTTTGATCCGGCAGGTGGCGCTAAAGAGCTGCAGACACACACACACAGACACACACACACACACACACACACACACACTCTCTCTCTCTCTCTCTCTCTCTCTCTCTCTCTCTCTCTCTCTATCACTCACACACACACACTCATACACACAAACACATACACACACACACACGCGCTCGCGCTCGCGCACACACACAGACACACACTGTGAGAATAATGTCACTGAGCACCCATGAAGGAAAATACGCATTTCACGCAGAACAATTTACAGTTACTTCCGAAACTTTAACAAACATTTGAGAGTTTTCCTGCAGGATTGAGATGACATGATTCTCAAGGTCAGAGAGAGTTGAACTGGAGATTATGCAGAGAAATAATTATCCTAATAAAATATCACTTTGGGGAAACCCCCCACAATCAAATATAGAGGATTCATCTGAATACCAGATACTGAAATAACAATAATAACCAAAATGACCAAATTAAAAAACATCCGCAGTTGTTGGTCATTCGTGGATTAAAAAGTGAACCCTTACCATCGCTTTGGCGACCTGTTGTTTTGGGATAATTTAATCTCTTTCATTTTAATTATCGGATTTTTTTCAACGAAATCACTGGAAGGGGAATTAACAATTCGACATTCAGAATGTCCTGCAGATCTAATAAAAGCTGGAAATGTGTGATTTAAGGACGAATTTGATAGTGTGCAATTCACATATAATAAAATGTGCATCTGACTGATCTTTTACAATTTTCTTACATCTTTTATATTTTTGTTTGCTTTTTCCAAAATCGACAGAAACAAAGGATGAGTGTAAAAAGATTGTGTAGTAGTGTTTTATTGAGCCGCATCTGGATAGAGACACCGAGAGCTTTAACCCTAAAATGACCTCAATTTGGCACCGGCAGATGAAATTTTACCGCCCGTTAATGCCGTGTTCTGCGGGAGACACGGATCTCCGTTTACAACACTGATTTAAACGGGTTTAAAGGTTCTTTTAAACTACTAAAACAAATTGATACAATAAAAATAATGAAATGTTTTAATTGTGTATGGTGCAGACGAAAATGTAGTGTTTCCATACTAAATAATAAAAAAAAATTGATACCGAAAGCGTGGAGTTTCAGTGAAGTTTGTTTTAACGGAGTCTATGAGCCATCGGGAAAAATGCGTTTCTTTATGTCCTGAAAACAAGCTCAAGTTTATTCACACGTGATTATTCTGGTGAGTGAACGAATGAATGTGATTAGCAAAGTGAAAAGCTCAAACTAATGAGAGACAATGACTTAAAAACCAGCACAAATAACAGAAACAATTCACAAGCATTGTTTCTAAAAGCATGGTTTGTTTTTATGATTTATGGATAGTCTATGTTTCCGATATGTTTCCGGTCAAACGCTCTCTTGCATTCTCAATAATAATAGAATTATCTCGTTCAAAAAGAATAGAATGAAATTATTCTTCTTACTATTATTTGCAGATGTACACAGCGAACAGCATCACTAGCACTTTTGCATATTTAATACGATAAGGATGTGATTCACTTACCATATTGATCCGATCACGCGTTTCTATAGAACTGCTCCTCATCGTCACCCGCTCGCGCTCTTCCTCACAACAGCACGCGCTCTGTATCCGCTGCAGTCAACTCTTCACTTTCTCCTCATTTGACCCGCGCAATCCTCCTGGAGTTTAGCGCCACTAACACGCCAATTGTTAATTTCAACAACAAAACAAGTCACCGATCTCTTAATGTAGCATTTATGTAAAAGTAATCGATAAGACTATGATGTCACATGTGCAGCATTGATGAGGAGCAGTGTTTTAAGGGTCTGTTTGTGGTATTAGGGGCCATCTGTAGCACAATCAATATCATTGCTCCTCCTCTGAAACTTCAGGCCTTCCTCATGATTGATGATCTTGGGGCGCTTTGATAATTGACTGGTGCGATGCACGGCTCACATTTCGGTCTTAAAATGCGATTGGACTGAAGACAGAACAGAAGGCTTTTGGGTTGTTTTTCCAGTGTGGAAACGTTTCACCCACATAAATAAGCATGCTTGCACCATTCCTGTTTATAAGTATATATTTTCTCACACAAGAAAATGAAAAAGGGCTGTGAATTAAATCATGTTTTTCTTTCTCAATTATTAGTTATACCACCACACCAGACACCGCTGATCTAATGTGCCACCCGAAATCTTTAAAGTTGGGATATCTGCCCAACACGCGGCGGCGCGTTGCGTGGCTCCCCCCTCGCGCATTGGACGCTCGCCTCATGCGTCAGGGTTTGGCGTGGAGCTCATGCAGGACTGGCTGTGCTCAGCGCCACTTCCGGCTTCCGTCATTTCATTCTCCCGCCGATGCGCGCAGCTCAACTCACTGTGTTCTATAAGCGCGCGAGCGGCCGACCTGCCAACACTCACTGACACTCACTCATCTCAGAGCGCGCGCGAGAGACATCTCCGCCGCATTTTAAAACTCTTTTCCTTTTTACACTAGTAATAAAACTAGAAAGCGGACCGGAGGCTTAAAGGAGACAGGGAGTTGTTGGATGAGAACGGGGCTAAAAAGATTCATCCTCTCTTGAACATCATCACCAACCATCATTCATTCATTACCTTGACAACCTCTGGCTTTGATTGACAGCTGGAGTGGCAAAAAGCCACGAGACGCGACAGTTTGGTTACATGCATGTTGTTGACGTAACCTTCAGTTGGGTGAAGCTTGACTTTTTTTCCCCCTTTCTTTTTTCTTTTTTTTTCTTTTCTTTTCTTTTTTCTTTTTTTCTTTTTTTTTTTTTTTTTTTTTTGGTGGCAAAGAGGAAAAGAAAAATAATTGCAAAACTCTTCCTGATGCCCGCGCTCGTTCTCAGCCGTACTGGAGAATAGGAGAATTCAGCAAGAGGCTCAAAAAGGGAATCTGAGCGGCGCATGAGTTTGTGAGCGGACTGGGAAATTAAATCGACGACACAGATCCAGAGGTTTATTGGAGCGCAGGCTGATGGCGCAAAGGGTAGGTGTAAAATCTCCAACACTCACCTCCACTAATACACTATCACAGGCCTCGACTGTCGCTGCTGCACACGCAAAACTACTTCAGTGAGACACTTTACTGGGAATATTCGCCTGAGCTCCGCGTCCGACAGCAGCTTTAAAGGGACGCTTTCTATCCTCGCGTCGGGGAAGCAGAAGTTTACGATGTTTTTGGTAATTACAGATCATGAAACTTTAGTTTCGCGCTGGACAGCTTTTTAACGGGATTGCCTTTTTGAATCTGTCGTCTCATTTCCCCTCACTTTCATTCTTTCTCTAAAGCGTTGTCTTTTGTCCTCTTCTTGACTTTCTGCTTCTCTTGCAGTACGATGAGCTGGCTCATTACGGCGGCATGGACGGGGTCGGTATGTACGGGGATCCTCACGCGCCTCGGCCGCTCCCGCAGGTCCATCATCTGAATCACGGACCGCCGCTGCACGCCAGCCAGCATTACGGCACACATGCCCCCCATCCCAATGTCATGCCCACCAGCATGGGCTCAGCTGTCAACGACGTGTTAAAGAGGGATAAAGATCAAATTTACGGGTGAGTTCGATAATATTATCGGGTCCGCGAGCTCCTGTAGACGGGTTTCTCTTTCACTTTTTTTTACACGGTTTCGTAAAATGTAAAAAACTCTTTTGTTTTTGTACATGTTTAGCAGGACCGCTGGCATAAAGGTTTAGATGAGCGCTCACACTTTACTTTACTACACATTAAGTTGTATGCCACATTTATTTCAAAAACGCGTGTAAACTGGAACAGTGCCGCTCGCCATTTCAGATACTTTGATTTCAAAACGCGATGACGCGAATGTAAAATACAATCCCGCCGTTTTTTAGATATATAAAGAGAAACGACTGAACTGTCATATTTGAATATTTGAATAAAGTTGTCTACTTTTAACTACTTTGAGTTTTGGGACAGTTTGTGGCCGTGCAGACTGCAGTCCCCATTCCTCATCTGATTTGTGAATTCATCAGTTAAACGTGAACTGATCGGTCGCTTATTGTTTCTGCAGTCATCCTCTGTTTCCTCTGCTGGCTCTGGTGTTTGAGAAGTGTGAGTTGGCCACATGTACCCCCCGTGAGCCCGGGGTGGCGGGAGGAGATGTGTGCTCCTCTGACTCCTTCAACGAGGACATCGCTGTCTTCGCCAAGCAGGTCACACACATCTCTCATCTACAGCAGAACCAGATGCATTTCAAGAAACAACACGCCATTTTCATTTAAAGAGCAATTTACATGTCTGTACATGGATGTGCACGGGGATAAATCACACCGCATTTGACTTTATTAGTCACGAAAACGTTTGGTTTCAGCCGTAGCCTGTTTATCCTCGCGCATAATCGATTGCTAATAACCCTGATTCTGGTGTGTTTTTAGGTCCGTGCAGAAAAACCTTTATTTTCTTCAAATCCAGAGTTGGATAATTTGGTAAGATCATACATCACTGAGTTCTTTTTGGTGTCACTCATTTTTGAATTGTATTGCATGAATATGAGGGCAGTCTATATTAGGGTGAAATAATTCACTCATGAACACTTCCATGAGCATTCTGTTATTATTACTCACATCAAAATAATTGCTTATTATTGTTTCTAACTCCAATTATTATTACAACACCATTTATTTCATGTTTTTTACATATATTTTTCTTCTCATTATATTCGTATGCAAATCATTTTAAATTGACAAGCCGTGATTCAGTTAACAAACTCTGTTACTCTTCACAGATGATTCAAGCCATACAAGTATTACGGTTTCATCTTTTGGAGTTAGAAAAGGTAATCTTTTATTGTTTTATCTTTTATTTGTTTTACATGTTTTAGTAATCACGATCAATATATGTAATAAAATGCTGCTTTTTATTTTTTTGCATCTAGAATTGAGGCTTTGTGCTACTCAAAATGAGAAGATGATGTTTAACAAAATAATCCACAAGCACTGCTATTAAAACCTTGTGTTGGCAATTAATGATGAATTACACGCGCATTTTCACGTACTGATTCTGAAAATAGTTACTATCAATGTTACAAGCCAAAGCCCACTGAATATAACATCTCATATTTGTATTAAAATGAACGGATTTGATGTAGTTCTGTTATTAAGACTTTATTGCGCTTTTTATTGTTTCTTTTTTCGCATTTAATTTGCTGCGGGGCCTCTTGAGAATACTAATAATCCTCGCAACAGTATCTCTATTGTTTGCTTGTCTCAAAATGTCTTTAATTGTCTTATTATCGGAGCGGCTGTTGAAAGAGTTTTCTGTCTTCTGTTCAAGGTGCACGAACTCTGCGACAATTTCTGCCATCGGTACATCAGTTGTTTGAAAGGAAAAATGCCTATAGATTTAGTGATCGATGAACGGGACGGCAGCTCAAAATCAGACCACGAGGAGCTCTCGGGATCTTCAACCAATTTAGCCGATCATGTAAGTAACCGGAAGTGTTGATGCGGATGTTGTAAAATCGACTGTGCTGGAAGTTTCTGGTCATTGTGTAGAATGTCTCATTTAGAGCTCGTAGATTGTATTTCTGTAGGCTAAATGTGTCAATAAAAATCTCGCATAATGTTCAAAACTGATTTCACCACAAATACTCGAGCAGATACATTCATAAAGGACAGTTGTTGAGGAAATGTGAATATTTCGATATTGTTGTGCGAGAATATGTATGAACACGGGTTTGCTGAGTGTATTGGGCAGAGAGTTCATATGTGCTTCCTCGTAGTTGTTGATGATGATGATGATGATGATGTGTTTAATCGTCTCGTATAGATTTGATCGTGGTTTGAGTTCATTTTACAGGCCCGATGCGCCGTGACATGCGCATTCAAATGTCCTTGTTTAATCGTGTTGTAAATGAAAACAACTTTCTTCATGTGTTCATGTGTTGAAGACTGCAGAATCTTATTAAGAATTAAAGCAGATTTCCTAACATCTGTTGCGTTCATCTGAATGTTTTAATGAAATAATGAACTGATTTGAAACTGTACTGAGAATAACACTTGATATTGTTTCACGGACTCATATGCTTTTTTATATCTTATTTTCCTCATGCAACAGTGAAATAGTTCAGTTCTGTACGGCTCTTCATTTCTATTCATTTAACTCTGGCCGCCGTCAAAAGCGTCGAAATGGCATTTATGTGTTTTAGTCTTTGTGTCTGTTTTGCTAGCGATTTGTTTCGTTCATACAATGTCTATAATATTCTCCTGTCAAACTCAGCAGTGTCACTGTATGCTTTTAATAGTGTCAACAGATAAAACACTTATCAAAATGAATTTCGTTCATTTAAGGAACTGAATAGCTGTTGAGGGCCCGTATCATGATTTAAGATTATTTCAGCATTTAAATGAAGATATTGTATTTTACTATAACTCATTTTAAATCATTTTAAGTCATCTTGTGGCACACTTGGAGGTTTGCTGAGGCTCCAGTCCCCTGTTTGAGAACAACTGACATATCTGACTGTTAGTGTGTGTGTGTGTGTGTGTGTGTGTGTGTGTGTGTGTGTGTGTGGATTTATGTATTCTTTACTGTGTCAAAGTCGTATTGGTGTAGTAGTGTGTGTATGCATACCAGAGTTCTTTTTTTGTGCGTTTGAGGCCCAAATGTGACATTTGCACAATATGATATATTATATTATATTATACAGATATATTAGTTAGTTAGTCACCCAGAATAAATGAATGCATTAATAACCAACACACGATCAGCTCAGTAAAAGAGCTGGATTATATTGGAGAACTAAAGACAGCAAACTGCCTCTGTGCTCAGAAGATTCACCAAGTCCTCTAAAAAATAACAGATATTTCATTAGTTTTCTTCTCTTTTTGCCTCACTTTATGACATATTTCTAACCTATTTTGTTTGTTTTTGAGAGAGGAAGGCAATTGAATAGTTGGATATGCTAATTTATTTATTTAAATTGCCTTTCTCATCCATTTTTTCCTTGCTTTGATAAACATTTGTAATAAATTTTGCCCGGGGTACATCATTTGGTGAAAGTTGAGTTGCTGCAGATGAAGGACATGCGTTGTGCCCTCTGTCTCTGTTCCTGGTGAAGGCGGGCAGTATGGACTCTGTTATTTACTATTGAATACAACATTGCGATTGCGTGTGGTTTATAGTATTGTCAGAGTATTCAAGGCCTTTGTCGTGCTGTCATTATATCTTTGACTTCTGTTAGTGCCCCACCTTCACCTTGACCTCTGATTAAACAAGAAAAGAAATCACTCATACAGCTTTTTCAAAATAAACCTTGAAAATATTTTTTTGTTTGCGTTAATAACAGCGTATACCATAAAGTACTGTATGCTTTTATGTTTTATGTATTCTTGCATTAAAGGAAATGATTTGTCTGCTACACCCAGTTCATAATCTTAAAACATCAAGTTAATAATCTACATTACAATTTTAATCTACATTATGAATGTGTCTTTGAGCTTTCACACGTAGTTGCTCAGGGTTTTTTTTAAACAAGTGTTACACATAACGTCTGCGTTTTATGTGTTCTTGACGATGTCTCGTGGTTTATGCATAAGTTTTGTTTAGCGTTTGTTAAGAAATATTGTAGCATGAACGTTTTTGGCAACCTCATTTGTCCTTTCTGTTGTTGGCCGTCAGTAGTTTCTATGTAGACATATACAGTATGCTGTAGATATATAGTAAACTCTTAGATGTGCTGTTGATTTTTGCTTGCATTGAGTTTGTTAATCAATTCATAAGCTAGTTACATGTCTTTCATTGAATGTATTTTTAATCTCAGTGGCACTTCAAACTATGTGAGACTGTTGATGTGTCTATAGCTAACAGGACATCTAACCTGCATTGCAATGATCAGATCCGTTTGATCAGAGTTTGAGTGCTCATCAGTGGACACACAATCACTTGTTGCTGTTGTAGTGTGCTTCTAGTGCCCTTTCGATGGTCCAGACAACAAACCCAGAACATGCCGGTCAGAGCTGTAGAATTGTGTGCTTGTGTTTGCGATTTACTCGCTTTCTCCAGACACAATTATTTGGATTGTGTTCTCCAGTGTATGAAATGCAAAGGAATGGTTGTGGATTCAGAACAGGATGTGATGTCATGTTACATGTTTTAAGTGTCAAGCGAGGTGTGTTTTGGGCAGTGCGTGTCATCCAGA
>JAVLUX010000013.1:1192500-1197500 GCA_032164185.1 Moxostoma hubbsi
ATGTACCCTCAAAAAATATCTTTTTGTCTAAAGTTGATTCATTTGTGGACAGTGGTTCCACGTGTTTTAATTGAATCTGAATTTAAACTGTCATCTCAACACAATCACGTTGTGCTGAATTGGGTATTCCCAACAAAGTAACACGTGTCAATACACTTCAAATTAATCACTTAATTCAGAATTTCTGAAAGTGAACGTTAGCATGCTAAATACATGCTGGTTGGAAGCACTACACAGTGTAGTTTATTAACAATATCTAACAGAGCATTTACTCAACGAATCGAGCGATCAATTTCATGTGCGACATCGACCTGTCCTCATCGTTAGCTCGAGCTCCACTCAAAACTCCAACATAACAGAAACATTAAACACTAACAAGTTATTCCCCGTTATATTCCTCTTACACAGAAACACAAATAACACTTCAGTTTACAAAGCATGCTGGGAAATGGAAATCCCCTATGCTACATTAACAACAAACTCAAACTTCCATTTAAATGGATAGAACACAATGAAATCGAGTTGTGACAAAAGTTCTACAATTGTGTTATTTTAGTTCATTTTAATGATCATAAAAATCCTGTTACTGAGAATATTTATTAGGAAGTTGGAGTGACTAGTGAAGGTGCAGCTGTGGAAATGATGAATTGCTGCACTTTTGCATGTACATTCTCTTGCCTGATATTTCCTGTCAGCTGCCTGAAGGTTTTAAAGCAATAGTTCAGCCAAAAATGTAAATTCTGTCATCATTTACCCGACCTCATGCTGTTCCAAACCCGTTTGATTTTCTTTCTTCTGTGGAACACAAAAAGAGATTCTAAAGAGAATGTTCATGCTGCTCTTTTCCATACAGATCATAAAACCATAAAAGTTGTTCAACTCGTGTGCTATATACTGTATATGTTTTCTGAAGTCATACAACAGCTTCCGGAAGAGACCACGATTTCAGTTGTCATTGTCCATCTTTTTTGGGCTGTAGTATTGTTTTAATGCTGTAAAGTTGTTTATACTGCGACGAGATTGTAGTTTGACAGTCCAGCAGTGATGAACTTGTCAGTTCTCCGTCGTTCATGCTCTTCTCTGTCCCTCTTTGTTTGTGCTGATGATGGGGCACGTGAACGGATGGATCCAGAATCCAGCGTCCTGGAGAGATCACGATGATGCCACGTCCACACACTCGGCTGGAACGCCGGGACCCTCCAGCGGAGGACACGCCTCACAGAGCGGAGACAACAGCAGCGAACAAGGTGAGCACGCAACACACACTCCTATTTGTGTGATCGTCATGTGTGTCTTGTGTGTGTGAGGACCCAGTCGAGTCTGCTGTCATATTCATTGCTCACTATTGTTTGCCGATAAGCGATCAGAAATATCAGTCTGTAGAGACTCTTCGTTTGAAACCACATTCACATGTTGAATGATATTTGTGTGTGATGGACGTCAGTGTGAATTACTGTAACACACATACGAGTTTATCTCAGTTTACTGCAGCGCTCACCGGTGTTATGATTATAACAACATGAAGTGCATTCATTATACATGTGATGATGATGTGTTGGGAATAAATCAGACGATGTCTGAAAGAGAGAGTGAGTTTGAGGGTGGAGTAAAGGGTTATTGATCAAGTCATGAGTACAAGTGACCTGTAATCCTCCGCACAGCAGTTATCGACTCGCTCGCACTGGATCCAGTAACGGCCGGTCGATACCACACAACACACTTACTGAACGACACTCACAACTGCCTCCAACTGATCCGGTCAAGAGCTGGACCCAGCACACCTCACTTACGTTAGACAACGTTTACACTCGCTATGCGTTTGAAACGGGATGATGCTAAAGACGGATGGAAATGGAAAATGGGGTCCAAAAAGTTTTGAAATTTGTCCACTTTAACCACAATGACCTAAAGCGCTTCTTAATACCAGGTGTAAACAGGGCCATTAATACAGAGATGTGGTGGTTTGGTGCTGTAGGTGTGCTGTGACCTTTGACCCCGCTCAGCTCAACAGACGCCTCATTTCTCACATTCTTCCAATTATATTCACGCCCGAATAGCTCGCTTACAACACACACACACATCTGTCTGTTTCAGTAGCTCATGCAGTGAGACAGGTCTAAGAAAAGACAGAGAGAGAGACACACAAATCAGTCTCCAAAATCCCAGAGAACTCTGGATTCTTGTTCTGTTTGGAAAGAAAGAAAATGCTTTAAAAATCCTGATATTTTGGTAAATTGTAAAAGTTTATTGCACAGACCAGTAATTGTAAAGTTCAGATAACACAGGCCTCCACCAGGAGTGTGTGTTTGTTCAGTGTGTGTGTGTGTGTGTGTCTAGTGGGGTTGTTGACACTCTTAAAGGGACAGTTCACCCAAAAATGAAAATTGTTTAATAATTTACTTAGCCTCGTGCCATCCCAGATGTGAGTGACGTTCTATCTTCTGCAGAACTCAAATGAAGATTTTTAGAAGAATATCTCAGCTCTGTAGGTCCATACAATGCAAGTGAATGGGTGCAAAAATGGTTAAGCTCCAAAAGCACATTAAGGCAGCATAAAAGTAATCCATTAGGCTCCGGTGGTTTAATCCATGTCTTCAGAAGTGATATGATAACACCTATGTGAGAAACAGATAACACCTGTGTGAGAAACAGATCAACAATTAAGTTTTTTCAATAAATCTCCATTTTCACTTTCATATTCTACTTTTGTTTTTGGTGATTTGCATTCTTCATGCATAACAATGCCAAAATGGTAAAAAAGGGCTTATCTATTGATCTGTTTCTCACACACACCTATCATATCTCTTCTGAAGACATGGATTAAACCACGGGAGTCTAATGGATTTCTTTTATGCTGCCTTTATGTGCTTTTTAGAGCTAAAAAATAAATACAATTAAATTAGATAAAACACAAAAAAGATGTACCACACATTTCTACCACATCTGTAAAGTTGTAAACAGAAATATTCAACATCCATATAGTCACGGTGCTGTGCAATTTAACAGCACATTACAAGATTTTAATTACAGGTCTATAGTTTTTGATGAGTTGATTGTTCAGTGCTCAGATAATTTGCACTTGTGAAAGCAACAGCACAATAACAGGTCCATACGTTTCCCGTTAGCATTACAAAAGCTGAATCATTCAAGAGTCGAGTCTCCAGGGAAAACAGCCTTTAATGTCCATTCATATGAGAGTTACAGATAAAGTCATGCTGTATTCAACTCAACTCTTTTTCTCTCTCTCTTTCTGTGTTTTACAATCACACCCGTTTTCCCTTTCCGCTCATGTGTGTACTCTCTATTTGTAGTATTCTTGATTCATTAGATTAACAGGAAGCACATCAAAGGGGAAAGAAAACAGAGCTTCGGTAAAAATAGGTTTAGTTTTAAATCTTAGAAGCTCTTCTTCCCAAAGTTTTGTGACCAAAACTGAACAAGTGCTTTAAAATTAACAGATAAATCAGAAGTGTTCAGTTTTGATTATTTATAATATAATTGCACTGCACATATTATTGCAATCAGTAAAAACATCAAACTCATCAAATATCCATGTGTCATATGCTGTTGGAAAGATCTCAAAGAGTAAAACACAACCAGTCTATTTGTTTTACTCACAGACAAAAATATAGTGAGTAACAGCTAAAAATATGTCTGTGACAATTATGTTGAAGGCCTATATGCCGCATTTTCACTTATAACTTTCCGAAAAATAAACAGAACATAAAATATCACATATCACATATTATCTTTCAATCGAGTCCACACACAAGATAATCAGATGTATAGATCATTAGATAATCCACATGAAGCACAATGTTACATATGACCACCAGGAGATGGCACCAAATACATGACACAGACTCAATGATGACTCAAATGACACAGAATGAAACTCATACTGTGAAATCTCATGACTAAAATCATGTCTGCATGCCAAGTCAAGTCAAGTCAAGTGGTTTTTATTGTCGTTTCAACCATATACAGTTAGTACAGTACACAGCGAAACGAGACAACGTTCCTCCAGGACCATGTGCTACATAAAACAACATAGGACAAACCCAGAACCACATGAGACTACACAGACTAAATAAAATACCTATATAAAGTGCACATGCAAACGTGTGCAAAAAGTACGGGACAGTACAATAAATTACTAACAATGAACAGGACAATAGGCACAGTGATAGACAGTGCAGCGCTGACCAGTACACAGTAGTGCAAAAAGATGACAGTTCCTAAAAATGCCAAATGTAAACATAACATACTATGAGATAGTGTTCTATGCACATAGCAGTTATTCAGGTAGCAGACAGTTATAAAGTGACAGTAATTAAAGTGCAACTCAGGACATGTGTGTATGTGTCAAACCAGTCTCTGAGTATTGAGGGGAAGAAGCTGTTACACAGTCTGGTCGTGAGGGCCCGAATGCTTCGGTACCTCTTGCCAGACGGCAGGAGGGTGAAGAGTTTGTGTGAGGGGTGTGTGGGGTCGTCCACAATGCTGGTTGCTTTGCGGATACAATGTTTTATGTAAATGTCTTTGATGGAGGGAAGAGAGACCCCGATGATCTTCTCAGCTGTCCTCACTATCCTCTGCAGGGCTTTGCGGTCGAAACGGTGCAAGTCCCAAACCAGGCAGTGATGCAGCTGCTCAGGATGCTCTCAATAGTCCCTCTATAGAATGTAGTGAGGATGGGTCTTGGGAGATGTGCTTTCCTCAGCCTTCGAAGAAAGTAGAGACGCTGCTGGGATTTCTTGTTAATAGAGCTGGTGTTGAGGGACCAGGTGAGGTTCTCCGCCAGGTGAACACCAAGGAATTTGGTGCTCTTGACGATCTCCACAGAGGAGCCGTCGATGTTCAGCGGAGGGTGGTCACTCTGTGCTCTCCTAAAGTCAACAACCATCTCTTTTGTTTTGTCGACATTCAGGGACAGATTGTTGGCTCTACACCAGTCTGTTAGCCGCTGCACCTCCTCTCTGTATGCTGATTCATCGTTC